>PVJO010013360.1:0-52104 GCA_004026905.1 Hystrix cristata
TCTCTTTTGAATACTATCTCTCTTTTTTCTTTTTTAAACAAAATATCTATTCTACCCCTTTGTCCTTATTTACACTTATGGTTTCTCATATCAGAGAAACAATTCGATGTGTACTAATAAGTGTCTGATTTATTTCACTTAATAGTATGTTCTCCAGGAACATCCATTTACATACAAATGACTCTAGTTTATACTTTTTATGGCTGTGTAGTACTCCATTGTGTAGAAAAACCACATCTTTTTTAGCCATTCATCAGTTGTTGGGCATTTAGGTTGTTTCCAAGACTTAGCTATTACAAATTGTGCTGCTATGAACATGGTTGTGCATATATCACTGTGATATGAATAGATGCAGAAAAAGCATTTGATAAAGTCCAACACCCATTTAGGATAAAAATCCTACAGAAATTAGGAATAGACGATCTATATCTAAATTTGATAAAAGCCATCTATGACAAACCAACGGCCAACATCACACTAAATGGTCAGAAACTTGAAGCTTTCACACTAAAATCTGGAACAAGACAAGGCTGTCCACTATCACCACTATTATTCAATATAGTTCTAGAAACATTAGCAAGAACAATCAGGCAAGAGAAAGAAATAAAAGGGATAAAAATAGGAAAGGAAGAAGTTAAACTATCATTATTTGCAGATGACATGATACTCTACATAGAAGACCCCAAGAATTCCACCAAAAAACTTCTAGATTTAATAACTAAATTCAGTTGCGTAGCTGGATACAAAGTTAACACCCAAAAGTCAATAGCATTTAATCTTTATGACTGCCTTCTTAAGTAGGTAGTAGTATGTTTGACAGACTCTCTGGAGTAGGGGAAGCATAATCCTTTCATTTGTAAGAAATGATATGTACTAATGTAAGTGTCACCACCCTGGAGGTACATACTGGTAAGTAGTTAGTGAGCATGCTTCTTAACCAAAGGGGCTCCAGGGAGTGTAGACAGGAAGGTGTGGCTCTGGACTCTCAGCGTCTCACCTCTGTGCCACACAGTGACCCACCTTCTGGGAGTATGTGCTTTCCAGGGTACCCAGGATTCTAAGGGACCTCTGTACTGTCTTGTCATGTGTCGTGGATCTGGTGGCACTGCCTCCTAATGCCAGTCTGTAGAGAAGTGCTCAGAGAGAAGGGACCGAGCTCTGTGGATCCACTAAAATATAACAGAAGGATTCAAGACTATTCCCCATCTGGGTTGTCCATGTAGCCGTGGACTAATTAATGGATGTGAGAGATGTCATACCAGAATCATTTCCTGTGGGATTGCTTTATAATGCACCTATAAATCCAGGAGTCAAGATGAACCAATCAATATGCCCCCCTCACACACACACACACACACACACACACACACACACACACACACACAAGCTGTTTCTACCTTGTTATGTCTTAAGCTTCTTTTCTCTCTGAATCTAAGATTTGAGTAATTCATTGCACAATTGGATTTTATGGTTTGTTTATGCTGATTCCAATTACAGAATAAATGACTACCTGGAGTACATAAAAAAAACTAATGAAAAAACAGGCATCAATCAAGAACATTTATGAATAAAGACTTTAAACATCCATACTTAGAAATATATATGATATTTAGAAATAGATTTGAAAAGACTTATGTAATGTGTTTTAATCAAATCTTGAAGAGAAATTGACCAATAAATCAAATCTTGAAAAGAAATTGACCAATAAATCAAATTTAGAAAGAAAGTGACAGATAAATCAAGTCTAAAAAAGAAAACAACCACTATATCAAACCATGATATGTTTATTAAAGCGACTGATCTCAATTTTTTGTGAACCTGTTTCTTTGCTGAGCCTATGTATTAGAAATGCATTTAGGAAACAAAATACTTACATATGCTGTTGTAGCTCACACACACAAATACATAATTTTTAATCCAAAACAGATGATGAGACTAGGATAGAGAAGGTGGAGAGGAAAGGTCGATGCACACAGACACCCGGTCCTGGCCTTTCTTTTGTGGTTTCTGGGATTTGGGGAATATGCACCCTGTGTGTGATGTTTTGGTGACATAGGCCTTTACGGCCTCTGCAACTGAACTCTGAGATCTAAACAAGCTCAGATGAATCTTAAAAACTCTTCCAGAGTGAATCCAGTTATGTCAAGCCCAGAACTGAGCTGTCTTTTGCGTCTCTATAACAATATAGAGGAGGTAATATCTCAATTGACTTTAAAACTAATTTCAGAAGTTTCTATAAAGGTATTTCTATGTATATTTTTATGATCGAGTTAAGTGTGTGTGTATTTGTGTGTGTGTGTGTAAACTTGGATGTTTGCATGGGCTTAGAATACACATTAAATATTTAGCTGAGTCTTAAACTGATTGTTATGTAGATACAATGCATGTGTGTGTAGGTGTGTGTGTGTGTAGATGTGTGTAAGAGTATGTTGGTAGGGTGTGTAAATACATAGGTGGGTGTGTATAGGTTGTGTGTGTATGTGCATGAATACATTTGTGTACAGCAATGTGTGTATTTGTGTAGGTGCATGTGTGTCCTGTGTGGGTATTCGTAGGTGTGCGTGAGTTTGGGAGTAGAGGATGCCTTTGTCACCAGGCCATCTCCTTGCCTTCACACAGAGAGCTAGAAATACCTTACAGAAAAGAACTTCTCAATGAAAAACCTCTGGGTAGGTGCTCATACCCTGTGACTGTGTCAGCCACGTATCCTACACTTCCCCACACAGATGTGAATTAGACTTCCCTGTGTCACCACCCCCAAATGTTCACTTGCCATCATCAAATTGTGTGTTCCAATATTTTAGCAAATTTTGCTCACCGTATTAGATTCCTCCTCATTCCAGTTCATAAATATGTCGCGTAAATCCATCCCCTCCATTGTAATTTCCATAACAATGTTCACAATTGGTCAGTTGTTGGGTTAAGTATTTCATTGGTCTCTTTCTGTGGTCCACCCACATGCACCTGTGGCAGGTACTCTTCTTTTGGTCATTCCACAGAGAAGCAAACTGAGGCAGAAGGAGAGAGTTAGCCTGCCATAGGTCTGAGATTTGAATCTTGTGTGCTTCTAGCCAAGATCACCCTTTCCCACATGCAGTAATATTTACTGTTTGGTAAATGTACGACCACGTTAGTGTCGTGTTTAGGGACAGCACTCCATAAGTCATGGTTTGGTAAACATACAACCATTTTAGTGTCATCTTTAGGGACGGTGCTCAACAACTCCTGGTGCTTGACCGGACAGTATCACAGCAGAGGTCAGCCATAGAGCAAAGGCTAGAGTTCATCGTCAACTCCACCCCTCTCACAGTTACCATGTTCTGGTATTATTAAGTTGCTTCTCTTAACGCTCTCATGCTTTTTATATGACATAGAGTAGTTTTTAGTTTTAGAAGTTTCCATAAAGACAGACTCCTTGGCTTCAAATATTAAAAACTCTCTTGTCACTTCGTGCATTTTCAAACAGGCTCAAACTTTCTGGCTCCTCTTCTCTGCGACACCACCCTACTCTTTACAGAAAGTGGTGGACATTCGAGTACCGTACTGCGCATCGCATTCCCAAACTGTAGTTTCAGGAGTGAGTCTAAATAATCTTCACGCTGATATTTTATTTTCTTTTTGGTTACTGAGCAATAATATCCAACACAAGTTGACTTTGGTTATGTTAGAAGGCCCATGAAGACCTGTACATAAAATAATAGTACTCTCGCCTTTTAGCCAGTGAGATCAAATGTTACAGTTCACGCAATCTCTTTAACTCTCTGTTAATGGGTGCACTTATACCAACTTTTATTATTTTTTCAAAGGGAATGATGCCTTTATTTTGATTTTTATTCTTAATGTTTAATTAACACAGAAAATTGTAGATTTTTAAGGTGTATGATACAATGTCTTGAAATATGCATGCATTGTAAATGGCTAAATCAATTTAATTTCCATAGCACTACTTCACACACTTATTTTCTTCTGGTGAGCTCACTTAAAAATCTACTCTTTCTGTGATTTTCAAGTGCACAGTCCATTGTTCCTAATGTCACCATGTCATACGACAGATCTCTTGAACTTGTGATCCTATTTGACTGTAATTTTGTGTCTTTTGACCAGTATCTTCCAGCCTCCTGCCCTGTCTCTAGTAACAGCCATTTGACTCTGTTTCTGAGAACACCAGATTTTAAATAAGTTATGTTAACATGCTTTAGATTTGAACATTGGGATCAAAATATAGAATACTTTGAGGGGTTAAAAATAATACTTACACCCCCAAAATTAGTGGTAGATTTTGGAATGTCTGCCATTTTTTACTGGAATTCTTTTCTTCCCCACTGGCTTGTGAAAAAGTAATAGTCTGTATCACCACCAGCTTGATGGATACAGAAGATGTGCAGCGAGGCAGAGTCCCGCACCACTTTATGCTCCAGTGTCCTCTTCTCTAAGTGTGTGACAATCTTGCATTGTCATTTACACCATATCTTCTTAATGAAACAGCTGGTCCAGTCTGTATTCTCCATATGTAATGGCTAGCTTGCCCATACTGGGACAAACTGCCTGACACCCACACCTTAAAGGAGGAGAGGTTTAATTTGCCTCACAGTTTCAAGGGATTCAGTCCATGGTCACTGGCTCCAAGGCAAGAACATCACGGCTAAAAGGTGTGGCTAGCAAGGCTGCTTAGTTCGTGGTGGTCAGGGAGCAGAGCAGGGCATCAGTGCTGGAGAACAACGGGCTGGGGACCAGATATAATACCCAAGGCCATGCCTCCAGGACCCACCCAGATATACCCAGACATGTGCTTTATTAATTCCCTGACTACCAAGCCAATCAAGTTGAGATTAAAATTAACCATCACAACACCTTTTATTTATTTATTTTGCAATACTGGGGAATTGAACCCAGGGCCTTAAACGTGCTAGGTAATGCATTCCCCACCTTTAACTAGATAGATAGGCACACCCATCTATACATATGCATGTACCTATAATACATGTAGATACATATACAGATATATACATATCAGTGTGGATAACGCATACACACATGCATACATCCCTGCCTCAAGTTTGAATTGCTGGTAGTTGAGGTCCAAAATTGCTGCCAGTTTCTGGAGTATCCTGTAATGCCTGCTCTGTCTTTTCTCCTAGCAGACTTACTTTATTTTCCTTCACCTTATTTAAGAGTAGAGTTTTAAACCACAGAGGGGAAGACTCTGAGACCATTTGTTTAACATTTGAGGAATGACTACGGCCAGCAACAACAGTAATGCAGGCTACCAGCTTCTGGGATGAAGGCCCCGTCCTCCTCTGAGAGACTCAGCCATTCGTGGCCCAAGATGGTTTGAGTTTGTACAGAAAAAGCATGGCCCTTTATGGCCAGACCTGAAAACTACTATATAAGTGTCAATTTTTGCTGGGTGTGGTGGTGCATGCCTGTAATCCTGGTACTTGGGAGGCTGAAGCAGGAGGGTCATGGTGAGTTCGAGGTCAGCTTGGGTTCATAATGAGTTCAAATCGCTTCTCGGCCTTTTGGCTAAGATCAAGTGTAGCATAATGAGTTCAAGGCCAGCCTGAGCTACAGAGCCAGACCCTGTGTCAAAACAACAACAACAACAACAACAACAAAGTAATATTTTAGCAGTATTTAGTAGTATTTTATTTGCCTTTCAATAATGAAGTTTGTAATAGGAAAACTTAACAAAATAAAATTTGAAATATCACTCAGAATCCCTTCATCTCTAATCAGTGCTGTCCAGTGGGACTTTCTCTGATGATGGAAAGTTCTAGATCTGTGCTGCTGAATGCAGTAACCGTGTGCCATTTGTGACTATTAAGCACTTGAAATGAGGCTAGTGTGACAGAGGAACCGAAAGCTTAATTGCATTTAATTTTTATAAATTTAAATTTCAATACCTATATTAGTTAGTTCCTACTGCACTGAACGGCATGATTCTAAATTGTTCCTCTTATTTTTGTAGATGCTCTTCTGTTCTATATTCAAGCTCTTTCCCCCTCCACAGTTGACCACATCTAATTGTCTGCTATGTGGCTACTAAAAAGTTAATTTTACAAGCCTTCCGCATTTTTTGGATCCAGGATAAATGATGGAGGCTTCTTGATACAAAGCTGCATATATTAGTAGAAGAAAGAGAAACTGTAAATTGCTTAGCTACAGATTTGGCACTGAAACTTGGCCAGACTTGAGCCTTGTGTTGTGTTATTCCAGGAGTCAGGGCTTCCAGACAGAAAAACATCCCCTGTGAGCCATGCTTTCTTCCCCTGTCCCCAGAAAACTGTGTACAGGTGGAAGAAGGTATGGAAAAGGCAGAGCGCCTGCTGTCTCGAGAGCATGCAAACATCTCATGGTTGGTCATATAAGCCCTTGTATAAGCAGCTCTTGTAACCTTAGCATCAAGCCTCCAGCCTGGTACTGCTCCCATGATATACAGGAGGCAGGTGAGAAGAATCCAGAAGGCAGTTTGATGAAGGTCAGGCCCACATGCGTGTCACAGGGCCAGAATTGGATCTCCGCTCTCTCTGGCTCCAAATTCCATTTGCACTCTTGCCTGATACTGGGGAACAATGGAGACAGCCACAGGTAACAAGGACAGGGTCTGTCTCTACCTTTTTAAATACCCAGGAAGAGTCTGCTTTTATTATCGTTGTCACTCTGCGTGATGTTACCACTGGAATAACTAGAAAAATGCAAAAATCATGATGATTCGGGTTTTTAAAAATCTAAACATTTAACTAAGTTTTGTTGCTAATGTGGCTGTGAGAGAGAAATGGAAAAAGAGAAAAACATAACCATGCATGCACCCATATATACAATCCTGCTATGTCACACAATGGGACCGCTACTTTTTAAGATAGGATAGGTTTGGCAGACCTATGACAGGAAGCCCACCCGTGTCTTAATGATGTGAAAACTGACCACCTTGAAAATCGTTTCTTGAAGTCTGTTTTGGCCTGCTTGCTTTGGTCACTGCAGATTCATCAAGGCCAGGGCAGTGTCTCCAATTGCTGTGAGAGTTGGGGTATGAGTCCCAAAGGGGAAGGAAGCCGATCCTCCCAGCCTAGGAAGCTGGGTCTGCCCATCAGAGCAGAGGCCCCAGAAAGTCCAAGCTTGCAAGATCCTCACGGTGGGGCGGCTTTGCTAAGGTCATCAGATCCGGCCTCCGTGCACACAGCACCGAGTCCCCATTGCAAGGGAAGGAAGAGCAGTTCCCCCTTTCTCTCGATGTTTCCCTTTGTTATCCAGGGCCTTGGAGAGGTCTGGAGGAGGGTGGAGCGACTGTGATTTGGAATCCTGCCATTAGCCTGGTCCTTGGGGCCTGGGGGCTGACCCCCATCGCTAGGGAGACACTAGCCTGAAAAGTGGCCTTGACTCTATCTAATCCAACAGGCACTACTTATCACGTGGCTGGTTCCAAAAATAACACATACCAGGGGGGTTTGGGGACACCAGGCCCAGCTAGCAGAGGCCTCTAGGCCCAGGAACTGTTTTCCTGTTTGTGTCTGGTAGCTGCACCACAGTGCTCCTCAGCCTTCCGTTTCCTCCCGGGTGCCATTTACCATCCTCCCTAGGGGCATTCCTGTGCAGGGTGGCCTTCGGGAGCCCAGCGTCCCCTACACACGATCACTCGCTGTATGAATTCTCCTAGGTAGGCGACTGTCACCAAGGACTGCCGTGCCTGGAGTTAGAAGAACTATGATGAATCAGCTCAGCCTCTTTTACCCCAAATAAATTTGCTGATGAGAGAGCCTGAGACCCTGCCCAGGGCCCCTCCATTCCCCAGCTGGGTGAACTTGAGCTCATCATTTCATCTCCTAAGCCTCAGTTTCTTCATCCTTAAAAGGAAAACATTTACTGTGTAGCACTGATTTGTCCTGGGTCAGTGGGGAGTAGTAAAGTAGGCAGAGTCCCCACCAGGATCTGACACAGACCCTGCGAACCCTCAACATTACTGCTCCATGCAACAAAGATTTGGGTTACAGACATGAATATTTTCTGCACAAACAAGCGCACGGTCTGACGTTCGTTACAGCAGAGCCTTTGGAGATGATAGAACAGAATAATTCAAGATGATTTCCCCCGATTCTGGAATACGGGGTAGCTGCTTAGAGTACTGATAGCAGTGGGCACAAGGGGTGGTGATACTCGGGCAACAACAGGGGCAGTAATGGGACCAACAGGGCGGTGTTAGCAGTCATGGTAGTAATGGTGTCATTAGCAATAGCAGTTAACAGCAGTAGAAGTAACAGTGATAATACTAGTACTCGTAGTAGAAACAGCAGCAGTGATACTATAATACTAAAAGTAATAGTAATAGTGATGTTAATAGTAATAACACTAGTGATGCAAGTGGTGTGGGAGCAGTAGTGGTAGTAATAATAGTGATATTAACAGCGCAGTGGAAGTAGTAGTTAACCCTGACACCACTAAACTCTTCTATGGACCAACTCCTTTATTTCTTCCATCAACCATAAGATGGCCATTTCTCTCTTCATGCGAAAGAAGGGAAGGCAAATGCCCATGATGGAAGCAGAATTGTTCGCCTCCATCCTGTGCTGTGAAGAAGTACACCTATAAGGGATGATCAAAATATACGGTCAGTGTCTGCATTAAAAAAAAAAGGTTATTATAGTAAAAGACGCATTGCCACGAATCCGCCTCAAAATACTCCCCCTGACTTCACATACACTCATTCCGTCATCCTGGCCACTATCTGAAGCAGTTCTGGAAATGAACATTTTTATAAGCTGTGATCAAGTTGACTGAGTTCCATCCAGTGGAAATGCAGGCTTGTAAAAATATCACGACGTGTCCTCATCCACTTTATTCACTGGATAGGGCACCGTGCAACATCTGGATCTTTCCCAAAATCAAAATGACTGCAAGAGGTTAACGTTTTGAATTGATTCAGGGCATCGAGACAGCCATGACAGCGCAACTAAAGACACTCATGAAAGAGGACTTCCGGAACTGCTTCAGAAAGTGGCAAGAATGATGGAATTAGTGTGTTCAATGCAGGTGCGTGGGGCTGGGGTTAGTTCATGGAACTGTATCTTGCATTTTTAAGATACATTTTTAATAAATTTTTAAAGATTTAAATATTCACCATATTTTTGGTCACCCACCTCACTAGGCCTTCACTAGGTCTGCTGCCACCTTCGTGGTACCCATTGGGCAGCTAGGGGCATGACTGCCCTGGCGGCTCACAAGAAGCTCGTGATGGGCAATAGGTGTTTGTGGGGATGAGCAGGGTGGGTTGCTGATGGAGAAAGGGCTCCCAGGGCAGCCCAGCCCTGCAGGTAGTTTCTGAGCTACACATGGGGCCTCGAGGTATGGATGCTCCTGTATTTGCAGCATCCGATTGTGCAGGGGGGCTGAGCGGTTCTCACAGTACCGCTTGCAGTCAGAGGAGCCACAGCGTGGTGTCCCTGAGAAAGCTGACCTACTAAGTGCTGACACTTTACCTGTGGTCTAGCTGTGCCTATGGCCAGCCTCGCTGGGGCTATGAGAGATGCTGTACCCATCCCAGGTGGCTAACTCCTCCTCCATATCACAGTCGCCCAACACGTCTGATAGCCCACCTCATTCCTGAGCAACTGTTGTAGTGACGTGTCGCTGTGGCGACTTCTTGGGGACCCTTCAGTGGTGATCTGTGACACAGTCTGAGGTCATTCCTTTGGCTGGGACAGCTGACAATGCGAGCTTCTCCCAGTAGTAAGCCCTAGAGAAGACTCATCTGGCAGGGTCTGCTTAAAAGTACTTGTTATTATAGAACTAGTGTAGTCTAATGCTTTGAGGAGAGAACCAAGAAGCAACTAAAAAATCACTCACTATCCTATCAGAGAAAACACAGACCCTGCTTATTTTGGAGAACATTGCTATGATCAATTATTAATGCATGCATACTTTAGAGTGTTTTACATGAATGTGATCTTGTGGGGGTTTTAATTTGTTGTTGTCATTATCATCATTAATTATTATTATTATTATTTTTACTGGCTGGCTGTACTGAGGATTGAATCCAGAGCCTTCACACTGAGCTATGTCCCCAGCCCTTTTATTTTATTTTTAATTTTGAGACAGGATCTCAGTAAATTGCTAACTTGCCTGGTTGGACTTGAACTTGCAATCTTCCTGCCTCTGTCTCCCACAGTGCTGGGATTACAGACAGGCACCACCATGTCCAGTTTCATGCATGTTTATGCAGTTATTTGGCCTATACTTTTCCATGAAATACTGGGTTCTGTGTAATTAACTGTTGCCCAAAAAAATTTTTTTTAAAGGACAAAAGGCTGCTGAATATTATACTTTATAAATGAAACAATGTAATCGTCAAATTATTGGGTGTTTAGACAATCACAGTATTTTCTGTTATAGATAACACTATTTTGAACATCTTAGTACATGAATCTGGCTGAATCTCTGGTTATTTCCTTAGTATAAACGCTAACAAAAGCATGATTTTAAAACTCAATACATAAAATAAGATTACCTTCCAGAAAGATTGAATTAGTTTATAGTACGATACATTCTCTAGAAAAGTTAGCTTCACTGTAGCTGCCTTATTAAAACTATTCATTTCATAGACTTTCTTTTGATATATAAGCATAATGATATCTTAATGTTTCAGTACTTTTTGTTCATATCTTTGTTTACTCTGGAACATATTTCCATGTTCTATTTATGGCCATTTCGTTCCTTCTGTGAATTTTCTGTTCTTCTTCTTTCATACCTCGTGTGTTTTGTCCACGAGTGTTGCCGTTTTTCTTTGTTTCTTAGAACTGTTTATATATGGTGTATTAACCTTTGCTGTTATCTGTGCTAGAATGTCCGTGTATCTCTTGCCTTTTAATTATATTTATGTTTTATAATATTTACTTTGTAAGTGAAATGAATTCCAGCTTAATATAATCTTTCTATGCATCTGTGTTTAGAAAAATTTCCCCATACACATCGATTGACTCTTCACCCGTATGTCCTTCATTTTTATGATTTTTCTTTATATCTAACATTTAAATCTTCAGTACCTCTGCAATTCATTTTCATATTTAATATGACTTGCTGACTTGATTTTTTTCATAAATAACCAATTTTATAACAACATTTGTCATAAGAGCCTCCTGGAGTGTCAGTACATCTTTCATTATGCTTTAACTTTACATACACAGAAATTTGCTTAGTGGCTATTTCACTTCGTTGATTTATCTGTTTGTTGATTATCATTACAGTTTTATTATAAACTTAAGTATCTACTAGAGTGATCAACTGCCTCACTCTTAGTTTTAAAAAAAAATAGGGAAAGTAACACCTTCTATTTTTCTGCTCTCTGTGCAGTTTGTAGACTGGAATTCACACCTTAGTGCCAGATTGACAAGGACTCAAATTTCTACTTTTCAGATAATTCACTGTTGGACAAAGTTCCTTATCTCCCTGGGGTTCAGTTTGCTCATCTGTGAAATGGGGTGAAATAGTATCCACCTCACGTGGATGACATGGGAACGGATGCCAGGAGTCAGGGTCGGAGCTGTAGAAAGTGCTCCCTGGATGGCTCCCGAGGTCCCTGGTTTCACATTCCATCCCTGACCTCATATGATGGGTAAGAAGGTACCAGCTGTCTTACTGGCACCCGGGTCCCCTGGGTTTGAATTCTGCTGCTTTGGCGTTTCAAGGTGGCATCACAAGAATTTCTAGGAGCCATCTATTCTCAAGTCCATGTGCAGCACACAGCAAGCTTCTCCTGCTGGGGAAGCTCAGCGGCTTCTCGGGGCTGCGGTGCAGTGTCCACATCAGAGCAGCATCCTCCTCTGGTCAGGCTGGCTCAGAAATGGGAGGGTGTGACTCTGGGCCGGAAGACCCATCCCGTGGCCTCGTGCTGTGGGACCTGGGGTGTAGCACGTGGCCCTTCTGAGAGTTGGAGTCCCGGCTGCAAAGTGGGCCTGGTTAGGGTTCATGTGAGAAGTGAGCGTGACTTTGTGTGTAAAACACTCACCAACATGCCCAGCACAGGAAGTGTGCCATGACTGCGAGAGGCTAATGACGGTGCTGGCCTTGTCAGGAATCACTGCACATTTGGAGGCACCTGCTGGAGCAGCCTCAGAGGGAAGCTGGGACACTGTAAGGTGGAAAGAGCACGTTGGAGTGTACCTCTGTGTTGGCTCAAAGCATGTCTGAGCTGTGAACAGATTCACCAAATGACCCACTTTAACATTCAATAAAATGTGCTGATTTGGCAAGTTGAGAGTACACTCTTCCCAGGGCCTTAGGGCTGCGCAGACATGGTGAGCCTCTAGGCTCAGGCGCGCGCGCGCACACACACACACACACACACACACACACACACACACACATCCATACAGATGCTGGATACATGTATCCATGTATTCCGGTCTGAACATACACAGGTCTCTCTACCAACACCATCTTAAAGTGCAGTATATACCTTTTGTGCCTGTGGTTGACTGGAAGAATTGGCAGTGAATTCTATGCTCAAAAATTTCATAGACTCAGCCTGGGCCAAAGTTTTCAAACAGCCATGAAAGTGTGTTGACTACTCAAGGTCATGGTACTAAGAGCTGCCTTACATCTCCGTGGTGTTGAGAGTAACACTAGGACCACCAAGTCCCACAGCTAAAAGGGGTTCTCTTCATCTGTCTATTTTCTATTTGTCTGTCTACATATCCATCTATCTACCTGGTATTTACTGAGCACCTATTTTCTACCTAAAATGTAGACCCACAGATGAGTCACACACAATTCTGATTCTGGAAATATCACCAGCACTGGGAGAGAGGCGTGCGTACAGATAATGAATGTGTAACTCTACCTTTGCTTAATAGAGATCCCATATAGCTATCACTGAAGGAAAGAAGCAGTGTGTAATGCTGTCTGCAGACCTTCCTGAATAATGCACATTGTATAGAAATATGTGATAAATGATATTAATACTTTCTAATAGTTCCAGCTTCCCTTCCCTCCCTGGATATTTAAAGATGTCTCTGTACATCTCTTCACCAGCCACCTTGGTCATGTAACTTGCTATGACCAATAAAGTAAGAGCAGAAGTGTCATTTCTGGGGGGAAGTGCTTAAGAGTTAAGGTGGAATTGTCTAAGTTCTCTTCCCCTGCTTTGGTAAACTCACAAGCCACACAATAAGATGATGGCATAGCCTACTGCTGGGGTCACTGAGAATCTCCACAGGGTAGACAGGACCACTACTCCAGCCCTTCAGATTTTCATTTGAAATGTGGTATAAATGCAAAGCAAACTTGTAATGCTCCAGGCCCTTAAGAGTCGGGGGTTACTGGCTGGAAGTGCAGAGCCTCACCATTCCTGGCTGGTCCAAAAGACAAAGGTAAAGAGACACTCTGCTCTAAGGTGTCAAAGTCTCTGAAAAGGGTTTGGAAGCAAGAGTGGAAATTCCAGGTTCATGTAGTCCCCAAAGCCAGCTTGTGACAGGAGCTGGTAAATGGTATTTTTGGTCATTGTTCTTGTCATCATCCCCAGGAATTGGGAAAATTAAAAATGAGACCTAGAGACTAAGAGGGTGGTTCACACAGACCAGGGGGGAACCTGGCTCAAAGACTGAATATTTCTTTCCAAATGCCCTAGATTTTTTGTAGGTCTGAACCCTGCAGAGAGAGGTTGGTGACTGTCACCAGTCATTCAGGTGGATGGAATGACAGGCTTCCATAGATCATAGGTCTGGAGGTAAAGCTGTTGCGTAGAAAGCGTCAGAACGTCTGTGCGCGGGTGTTTGTCTAGCTTCACGGCACTGCATTCCAGGGCAGCTCTCAGGCATGTTGGCAGTCATCCTCACTCTCCTAAATTCAGACATGCAGCTGGCCTAATTTTTTTGTTCACAAGATCACAACCACATGGTAAGGCAGTGAGGAAAAGGACACACAGGGAGAAGTAGAATGAGATGTGTGCATAGTACCTACATTTAAATTTTGTTATTCAGAGAAAAGATAATAAATTATTTTGGAGCTCTGTTTTTATTAGAAGGAGTAAAATAAACTCACACTCAATGTAAGTGGTTAGAAATAAAATCTCATCGCTTGTCCCCGAGCCACACTTCTGAAAAGCCAACTTAAAGCCAGTCACCTCTCCAAGTGGATTCTGGTCTCTCTCCTCAAAGGACTGTAGTTACAATCCAACTGGATCCAGAGAGCTCTTGGAAGACAAACTTGTAGGTTGGGTGACAGGGAGTCCTCAGGAGGGCTGAGAGGGAAGTGTGGGTGACTCCATGTCTCGGGTCTTCCTGACCCTGCCTTGTCTCCTCCAGGGACTTTGGTTTGACTCAGTCTTGTTTTGAGCTGTGGAGGAGGGACAGTGTTGTTTCTTGAGGCAGCACACCACCGAGTAGGAACTCCATCTCTTCATGTCCTCATGCCCAGAGTTAAGTCACCCAGGAGGTGCCACGCAGGCTGCTAGTGTTGAAATAAAGGTGACACAAAGTGAAGAACAGAACTCTGTTACTTGTCCCCCTAGGAGATCTTGCTCGGTTCGTGGAATCCTCAACTCCTGACAAAAGATCAGGTTATGTTCTTGATGGGTGATGAAAGAGACATGAATGGATGTCAAAATCTTTTCCAGTTTTTCTCTATTTTTCTCCCTGACTGGTTTGTTCTAATTCACAGAGGACAAGAGAAAGTTCCAAACTTACATTTCCGTGATTGCAAGTGACCACAGTAGCCTTTTTATTATGAGTTAGGGGACTAAGCTTTAATATAAGGAATTTTAGGGTACATCTCGAAGTTCTATTTTTGACTCCATTTTGTATAAAACAAAGAAGCAACAGGGTGGCTGGAAGCCCTCTCTCCCTGGTCCTTGGTTAGAAAAAGTGATCTTTAAGACAGCGACACAAAAATCAGATCTAAGACCATTGCTCTTCTCCCCTTTAAAAGATATAAATGTGTCTTCTGTTGATAAAAATATAGTCCTTTAAGGAACAGATAAATAATTTCCTGGCTAATGTTCTTAGTCTATGGCTACAGTCTTACTTTTATACAAAGAGGCCAGTGAAGACATAGATAAATATAGAGAGAAAAGAGAGAAACGAAGACACTAAGTTATCCCAAAGGGCATTCCTGTGTTAGTCATCTTATAAAAATTATATGTACCACAGAATATCTATTTTTAGGGGCCAGGAGGTTATGTGAAGCAGTTCAGATGTCGGCAAAGACCCATAGGCCAGCTCGCAGCAATGATATTGGATATTTGGGTATTTGTTTTCTTTATTTTAACTGTGTAAAGCTGGTACTGACCACATGGCCATGCTTGCCACTTGGGAATGGCCAGACAAGATCCATGTGCTTCTTCAAAGACATCTGGGGTATTTAGTGGTTCTTTTGTGTTATTTTTGTCCATCTTCTGGGCCTGACACTGCACACATGTGCACACAGACACATGCGTGCACGGGGACACACACACTCATCATGTACCTTCTCTGTTACCGTGCTGGATGGGAACCCCTGGCTGTCATACAGTTACAATTCAACTTTTATTAAAAGCCCAAAACAGCTCGGGGAAGGGGCTTCCCCATTTCTCCGGAAGATCTGATTATAATACTTAGTCAACCCTTTCTTGCTGGTTAGATTCTGTCTGAGTTTATAGAGGACAGATAATTTGCCATTCTCTTCTGAGTGGACAAAACTTAATTTGGCTACTTGCAATTGAAAATCTGTTGTATTTAGTGATTTGAGCTGAAATAAACTACTCCCGAAACGCACAACTTCTCATCCACTGTACATTCGTTTCTGCTTTCTCTCCTTTTGAGAAACTCTCACCAAGCTGCTTCTCAGGGCCCAGCACTCTTATTTGCTTACAAGAGTTGTCTCATGTGGCCTAGCAGGGCTGGGGGGAGATGAGAACCTGGCAGGGTGGGCTTCCTGTGTGCCCGTCACCCTCTTCCCTTGGCTGTTCTCAAACCACATGGGGTCTGTTTCCACCCCACACTCCATCCAAGAAACTGGAGATGCGGATGTTGCTAGTTTTGTCGGACTTATCAAATAAAATCACGAGAAACCCAGTGTACTTCAAACTTTAGATAAATAGCATATTTTTAGTGAAAGTAGCTCCCATGCAACATTGGGACCTACTCCCACGCAATATTGGGACCTACGTGCAGTAACAGTTTCTCACGTTTATCTGAAATTCACATTGGAATGGGCAACTTGTGTTTTATCTGGTGACCCAGTGTGGGGGCACCTTCCTCGGGGCATTTTGATGGCCCCAAGGCCACCCAAACCCCATTCTAGGGCTGAGAACACGTGTAGGATAAGACAGGGCATCCTCCCTCTAAAATCCCCCCATGCCTATTTCCTTAAGCTTTACAGACCAAAGCATCCTGGCTTGGGAAAGGTTTCCCGGGGCCCTTTTTAGAAGGAAACATCACCAAAAACAGGCTGTCTCACCCTGAGTCCTCTGCCTGTCGTTTGTCTAATTCTTTGAAGTTGGGGGGTCTTGGACGTCACCCTTGAGCGATGCTCAAGCCAAATTATGACTGTAAAAGTTCCTCAGCAATAGAAGTAGGACACTTCAGTTGGCATTTGCTTTTCAGCTACAGTGTTCAGTCTTTCTACTTCATCCCTGTGACCCCCAGATACTCCGTGAAGAGGAGTTTCAGGAAATTAGAGCTTGGTGTGTTGTGACTTTACTGAAAATCTTACTGGCAGGGCAAGTCCTCTACTGTCTCTGTTTCCTCCTTGGGGGGCATTTCTCCCGCAGCTGTCTCCTAAACAGACACAAGTTTGGCAGATTCAAGTGTCCTTTTTGGCCACAGGAAAGTGGCCCAAGGGTAATCAATCGCCATATCTCTCTGTGGTCTTATTTTCTCCAGCATCCTAATTATGCAAAGAGGCAGCCATAACTAATTTAGAAAGGAGATGATAAACCACAGTTTAATCATTAATTTACTTTGTCATAAAAGTAATACATCAGAGAAAGTTTACAAAATTGGGAAAATCAAAGATGAAAATAATAATCACTCAGGCGTTTTCTCAATAACTAGAAAAACCCCTATTACTGTTTAAATCTTTTTATTGTACCCTTTTTGGTGACATCAATCCATATAGTCATGTATGTTTTTGTGCACAGAGAAAAACACTCTTTATAAAGTTAATAGCATCCTTAAGTATTTTATCCCGAGTTGCTCATTTAGTGTTCTCTATACACATTTTCCAAAGGCATTTAAATGTTTCGTGAAAATACAGTTTAAATACTTCCCATAACAGGTAGACCGTGTACCTCATCTGACTCTCTGAAATCCTAAATGGTCTAAAATCTGAAACTGAGTACTGACATGATACCATGAGGGGAAATGCCACACCTGGCCTCATGTCATGTTTCCGTCAAAACACAGGTGCACTAGACAGACATGTGGTCTAAAATCGCCTGCAGCCTAGGTGTATAAGGTATCTGTGAAACCTACATGAGTATCCTGTTGAGACTTGGGTCCTGTCCCCTTTGATGACATGTGTGCAGATATTTTACAATATGAAAAATATAAAATGTAATCTGTCCCAAGCATCTGGGGATACTGAATGTGTATCCTGAAATGCCTTTGGAGCTCTGTATTTGAAGTTGTCTTTTAGGGCCCTAGTGAGACAGGACAACCAAATGGAAAAGCCTCTGGTTAATTGCAGGTGTAATCAGCTTTCTGGCCCGTTGGAACTGTCCGTGTGTGAGACCTCAGAAAGCTCACTTATCTTTTTTGTCTATTTCCCTGTGGGAGAAATGGGAATCTTGGTGTATGGAAGCAAGCCAGAAGAAATGTAAAGGCAAAGCAAGACTGTAAAAGAGCATGTTTTCAAATGCCTTCCAGGTTGGATATACCGTAAATGTACAGCATTATTAAGCCCCTTATTTGGGCCCCACTTGAGGCCGTCAGTGAGGACTTCGGACGTTTGTTCTAGCTCTTTAGGAGGAAAATGTTCTCCTGATGCTTGATGAACATAACACAAATCGTCCCTTGTCTGAGATTAAGTTAAAATAACGTTTACTGAGGTTTTAGTATCCCTATTCCCATCTACAACTTCAACCAACATTCTTTAAATGTCAACCACCTGCTAGACACTTATACATATATTATTCCATTTAACCTTTCCAAAAACACCCTCTGAGATATTATTAAATTTATTATTGTTATTATTATTAACGGTCCTTTGAAAAACATTCATTTTGTAATAATTATAGACTAATGGGGATTTGCTAAAATGGTACATCAAGTTTTAACTACCCTCGACTTGACTTTCCCTGCTGGAGAATTTCTTTCTTTCCTTTTTCCATCTTCTGCTTGTTTGTTTACTGATGCATAAGGAAACAGGCTCGGGATGGCTAAGCAGTTTTCCAGCTTTGAGCTAGACAGGGCCGGAGACTGGGGTCAAAGGCACGTGAGTCCAAGGTAAACTTCCTCACTTTTGCCCAAGGGAAGGAAGAACTAAAGAAAGAGACTCCAGGTTGAGTCCAAACCTCTTCTTCTAGCACAGTGTATCCAGTCCATTGCTCACACGCTGCTCTGCCTCAGGATACTCCTGATGTAGCAGTCGTGTCCTAGAGTAGTTTTATTCTCAGTCGGGGGAAGAACCTGGGTTGGCTTACTAAGACTATAGGTAAGAATGAAAATAAAAACCCTTGACAGCTTGATTTCCTTCTTCTGGCACCAAGCTCTGTTCTGTGCTGCTAGAAGAGACCCTATAAATATGCAAACGCAGGGAAATCCTGCACCAGGCCATCAACCGCCTAGATGGGGCTGAAGGGAAGGCACATTATTGCAGGCAACCAGCTCCAAGAAATCTCTGCATTTCTGAGAACCCCTGAGTAGTTAGTGATTGTAAATAAAGAAGCCAAAGACAGCCCATTTCAATTTCAGAGTTTTGGATTATTCTGTCAGAAATGCACATAAGCATATGCATTCAATAAGAGCACTAATAGAGTAGGAGGCTCTCCACTGGCTTCTTTCTTGCTCTTTTTCTCCCTTCAAATTGATATCTCAAAGCCTTAAGTCAAACTGTGTTTTATTAAGAGAATGGGTTATTTGAGATATGGTTGTGACATTAACCAGGGCCGAGCCCAGCTGCAGTTCTGCCGAGATCCTTCATGCTGAATCTGGATTTTGGTACAGAGAGCCCTGCTTTGCTCAGTTTTACTTGGCTTGGATGATTTTGCTCAGTTCCTACCCAAGTGGCAAGGTTTTTGCCAAGAGCAGGATGATTTCCCAGCCACTGGGGCAGTGTCTGTTGATAGTGTGGGTGGTTCACAGAAGCGAGATGCGTCCAACCGCAGGCACTTGGCTTTCTTCTCCGTGAGTGCCATTCCAGAAAACGATAGCCCTGCTTGCTAGGACTGCCAGGAGAGGAGGAAAAAGGCTGCTGGAAGCTTGGAATCGGACATGGGCATGGATTTTAAGGGGGCAGAGAAAACTTGGAACATGAGATCCCTGGCAACTTGAACTGAATCCTCAGATTCAATTTTTGTTTCTAGGCTCACACCTTCTCTGTTGGTCTTGATCCAACACATGGCAGGCGCCATCTTACCAAGAGGCCTTCTCAGGTGGCTCTTCCAAATGCCCCGACAACATGTTCTTCAGACTGCTATGAGGGTTCTTACAGATCCAGCTCCTACCCCCATGCTTCTTGGTGAAGCAGCCTTAATAGCTGTCACCAAATGATGGGACCCTTGCCAGGGCTGAAGTATCCCACAACTCCTGTTTGGTGAGGGCATCAAGTGTTGGCATTAGAAAAGGAACCTGATAGAACTTTAGTCTCCTTTTTTCCCCTAGTGGAACTTTATCCACTGAGCCTGCAAGAAGGGAGACATTTTCAAATGCTTCTGACTGAGACTCCAAAAAGCTGAAGGACTTCTTTGGTTTAGGGATTTGATTCTTCTCTTCCTGAGGTTGTTTACATTCCACTTACACAAGGTAAGAAAACTAGATTAGAGCTATTTTCAGAGACAATGAAAGAGTCGAAACTCTATAAAATAATAATAACAACAACAACCAGAGATCACTTGTATCTTGTGGTCAGTTGTCATTTGGGCAAACCTTGGGAGGGCACCAAGACCGAACTAGTGCAAATCTCAAAAATATGATGTAGCCTTGGAAACAGGCAAGTTTACTAAACCACAGATGACACACACCATTTGCAACTGACTAGTACTCTGAGGCCAGGTTCCCTGACAGCCCTGACATGCTGGAATTAGTTTGTACTGGCTCACAAGATGCTACTGTTAAATGTTTGGAAATTTTCAGGGTTGTTATGCAAAACAGTTATTAAACCATGTAAACTTACAATCAATCAGATTCCATTCTTAAAAATGTAGTGAGTACTCAGAATTTTCTATTCGATGCTATTAGACTCTTATCTATGTGCTTTTTATTTGGATCTATTTTATTGTCTACTGTAATATCATAGATGCTACTGTACATCTTCTCTCAAATCCACACTTGGTGACATCACAGTCACTTGCAGTTGGTAACAGTGGGAGTATTTACACCACAGAAATAGGCAAATGCTACAAATGAGGGCTCTCCAGCACCATTTTTGTTTGTTTTGTCCCGGGAAGCCTATCATAAAACATTTGTCAGTTCTCTACTCATTTAGAGGACCCATTTCTTCTAGTGTTTACCACCAAGCACCAGATCTCCAGAGTGAGGGAGATACACTCCTGGGCAGATCATTTGGGTCCTTTGTCCAAACCTGGTTAATATGAATCGATTCACATTGGAGGCAGAAGAGAGAGAAGATTCATGAGGGTTCGTAGGGATTGGAGGATGTTAACTCTCACATTATTTTATTTTATTTTTATTAAATGAAACATCCTTGATGTTTACCTGCTATCATACAGAAGCCAGAAGCCAGAAGCTGATTTCTCCAAGAATCTTCTTTCCAGGCTTCTAGGGCTTTGCCATCCAGAGCAGGAATGTTAGTAACAGTATTTGTTCTCTAATATTCTCACCTCTTTCTTGATCCATGTAGTTTGAAGTTATTACTAGAAAGGACATCCACCCATGAATATAATGGTTTCTGACCCCAATATTAAACTTTTCTATAATCTCCTTTGTAGTTACAATCATTGCATGAAAAAAGTAGAAAACAAAGTCTTGGCTGGTTTTAAATCCAGGGATTCTGGTATCCATCACTGAACACCATTAGCAACGAAAAGTAACAGCTTACATTAAATGATTAATTTCTCTTCTTTAAAGGGATTTGAAAAGTTTACTGTGGTTTATTCCTTTTACTCTTTCTCCTGGAATAATTTAGTTGTGTTTTATCTTACTTGCCTTCCAAATTGATCAAATTGCTGTCAATATTTGGGAGAAGAAGAATTTTTTAAAAGTCCAGCATACTGCCTTTGTTGGATCCTCCAGGGCCACTCTGTCCCCTCCAATGCACTGCCGTGGACAGAGTTGTGTTTTAATTTCTGTTGTCTTGCCAACTCAGAATGGGATTCACTGTTCTCAAGGTCTCTGGACTATCACTTTACCCAAAACATCCATCCTGGGTATTGGGGGAGGCAGAGAAGCTCTGCATAGCTATTTATTTTAAGTGCCTGATTAAAATTTCATGAAAACAGGAAGTCAGGGGAAAAGAATAGATTGCAAGAGCGATGAAATCCGGGGCTTTGTAATTTTTAGCTCACAGGGAAAAAAAAAAGCGTTAAATCGTAGGGAAGGTATATTTTCAGAATCGTGCTGTGGCCGCTAATGGCATATTTTGTCACTGGCTGGGGAGCTGGCGAACTAAGAATGGGTCCAATTTTTTAAATCTTATTACACAGTTTTGCTCTCATTTAGAAATTGTCACCTTAAAGTAACCTAATGCTGCTCTACTTAAAGCAAACCTCACGCAGCTATCTCTGTGTGCATGTTGGCCACATTGTCTTCTGTTTAAGCAGATAGAAATGTTGTCCTGACACAGTCGAACAGCACAGAATCTGTCCACCTCATAAGTTGATGTTGCCTAAGAACTTAATCTCATCTAATTCCCATATCCAATGGGATAAAGATTTGGGGAGAAGAAAGTAATGACTTTTTTTTTTGCTGGATAATAACTGAATGATTTCTATATTCGGTCAATGGGAAATAATGCATTTCTCCGAAGAAGTATCTGTCGACACTTAGCTATCGAGGAAACCAGCGTTCAAAACAAAACAAAAACACATGATCAAAGTAGCCATTGTGATGCTTGAACGAAGGGCAGTCACAGGGGACCGCAGAAAGCACAAAATGCTCCTGTTCTCCTGCTGGCCCTGGAAACTCCAGAGTCATGGGTGAATGTTGGATAGCCAGCTTTGGGTTCTCTGGCTGAGCTCTCATTTGGCTGACCAGACAGGAATAATTGCAACAGGCTAATGGCTAGATAAGTTTCATTCGCCCATTTCAAATAAATCCCCATCTTAAAAGCGGGCCTCCAAGTCCAATCCCAGAGGAAGGCATAATCCTTCCGAGAGACAGGTCAGAGAGGAGCAAGAAATTCGAGCAAGAAGGTATTTTATGGCCCCCAGCTAACGCGGCAAATTAAGTCCCCCTGCGGAAGAGTTAAGTCGGTTAGATCTCTTTCCGGGCTTCTTGCTCGCCCATTGAAACTGACCCGAGAGGGATCAGGGTATTTATCAAGGAAGAAAAGCAACTGGAGATTCTGATGGGCACAGCTGGATGCCAGGGAGCCCCCGAGACCCTCCCAAGGCTTGCGTCAGCTTGAGTCCTTGGGGAATCCTGGTATTTCCAGATATGTGTGTGTACAGATATGCCAGACATTTCGGGCTGGTGATCACAGCTTTCATGAGTTATGATGCAAGTAGCACAAGTGCGTTAATATGCCTGTATTAATACAAGATATTTTCAAGAGACAGAAAAGAAAGAAGCCTCACTACACTTCATAGCTCCTCAAAGCTGAAAAAATAATCATTTCGTCTAGGCTGCTGTTGGCCCAATGAATTCCTTAGTTCACAGACCTTGCTGGATGATGGTGTGCGTGACATATGACCTTGCATTATTTATTTAAACCCTGTTTGCTTCAGTCTTTCCTTCTGTAAAATAGAACTTTTCACATTTGTTGAGCTCTCTGCCCCCTCCTTTTTCACCTCTGCTTCAAGGATTGCCTTATCTTGCCTTCTAATTCTTTGTTTACAGTCTACCCTCTGTATCCCTGGGGCTCCCCATCCTTGCATTCAATCAACTATTGATACAAAAAATTCTGGAAAAAATTTACATCCATACTGGCCATGTACAGATTTTTTCTTACTATCGTTCCCTAAACTATATAGTGTAAGCACCATTTACATAGCTTTTACATCGTACTACATGTTATAAGTCATCTAGAGATGATTTTGAGTAGACTGGAGGATGTACATGGGTTATATGCAAATCCTGTACCATTTTATTTAAGGGACTCTAGCATCCAAGGGTTTGGATATCCATGAGGATCCCAAAACAACCTCCCACAGATACCCAGGGACGATTACACTTTTCTGTCTTCTTCATTAAATGGTCAGGACAGCCAGTATTTCTTATTTGCTAGCTAAGTTCTATCGTTCAGCAAAGTAAGTTCTGGTCACAGTGGGTGCTCAGTAGTAAATATTTCAGAACGAATGAATAAACTCAAGCTGATAGATTGTTGTGAAAATTGAAATCAGTAATGCATGTGAAAGTTCTCTTTTTAGACAATGGAGTACTACTCTGCCATAAAGAATGATAAGCTTGAGATATTCCTAGGTAAATGGATTCATCTTGAGACCATACTCTTTAGTGAAATAAATCGGACACACATGTTTAAATACAGCATTATTTCTCTGGTGTGAGAAACTGAAAGTGTAAATAAAGACTAAAATGTATTATATTGGGAAAGGGAAGGAAATGTCCAAATGGGAAAGGGAACAAGGGAGGGGGAAAGGAACAGAGGGACAAGAGAAATAAGAAATGGAAGGAAAAAATGGAAACAAAGCTTTTCTAAATACAGAGGGAGGAGGGGCTGAGGGGAGGGGAATGGGAAAAAAGAAGCAACAAGATATATCATGTACAGGTACAAATCTCCTATGATGAATGTTATCATTATGTACATCTAAAATGTACCATTAAAATAAAATTTTAAAAAAAGGAATTGAGAGAAAAAAATGGAGATAGAGCTTCTGCAAATGGGAAGGAAACCAAGAGACGAAAGGAACAAGGAGGAAGGAAAGGGGTAGGGGTGAAAAAAGAATTAAGATGTGTTACATACATATATCAACTCCCCACAGTAAGTGTAATCATTATGTTCTTCAAATAGGTAGTAATAAAAATAAAAATTTATAATAAAAAAATTAGAAGAAGACTTTCAGAGATTCAAAATCATGCCCTATAAAGTCTAGTCTAGTGCACAGAAAATGTACTGTCAGCTCCCTGTCCCCAGAGGGAGAATTCCTTCTGCCCACTGTGAGGAAGAAGCCCCCGAAGTGTTATCTCCTCTTAGCTAACATGGAGAATTTCTCTTAGAACAATATGCTTGGGAGAATAGGTAATTGAGCCAAATAGATGCTGTGATGGCTTTGCAACATGGAAAGTCCTGTATTCTAATATCCTAACACTATTTCCATCAGACAGTATATGACCAATGGATCAGGAAGAGCCCCTCCAAAGTAAGAAAAGCAATTAAATCCCAGAAGAGAAATCTCTTGGGTATAGAATTTTTATGCTGCCCCCAATGCTGTTTTAATTCAGTACACCCTCAAAATTCTTTATCCATCACTCTGTCTTTCTCCCAGGACTGGAGAGGATTTTGAGACAGAATATGTCAGGCCTCCTCGATGGAATGTGGAAATCTGAACATGATACTCACAGGGATACATCGCCACCCTGAGTTCCCCAACTATGTGAGATTCGTGAAACAAGTATCTCCAAGGAGCTCTGAGCATCTAGGAGCTTAATCAAATCCAGCCTTCCCACATTCAGCTATATTAAGTGACTTTCACCCAAAGCCCCAGCGAGCAGCCATCACTGGACTGATCTCAGTCCAAGACATCTCTTTGATTTGATCACAGACTTCACTCCCAGAGCACTTGGCTGGGACCGTGCTCACAGCCCACACTCGGCTTGGCCTTCAGACATGTAAATTGTATGTGCATTTGCACTGGCCTGACGGTCAGCTCCCTAAGGGCGGGGGCAGAGTCCAGATGCCTGTTGATGCCCCTGCCTGCTCCAGCCGCAGGGATCATCACTGTATCTACTGAACTGCTTCAGGGGTTACGTCTTCTTTTCCTGCTAGCTATTCCCTTCGACATGCGCATGCGGAGATGTGTGCGACCGATCTTCTCCTTTAGCAGCACTGTGTGGGGAAACGGCCCTCCGTCATTTGCAGGCTTATTCCCTTCCTGGGAACACGTCAGCGCAGCCCTAGCCGTGTACATAGGCAGACTCATGTAAAGCGAGCGATGCGGCTTCCACCCCAAGGGCCCTGAGAGCTTGCCTGGGAGACCACATAGCACTGGTTCCGTGGAGGCTCCAAGGTTTGGAGCTCAAACCGCCTCAGTCTCAAGTCAGCCTCTATGTCTCAGCAGCTGGGCACCCTTGAGTGCGATGCTCGACCTCCCGAATCTCATATGCTTCCTCTGGGCCCCTGAATGTGTTTGATCCTCTGCATCCCAAGCTAGAACCTTTCACGGTGGCTCACTTTCTTGCTGGTGCGTTTTTCTGTGGCTGTTTCCCCAACTGCAGCTGAGCTCTTTGAAGGCAGCCACTACATCTTATACATCTTTATTTTCCTGGAGCCCAACATTGTTTCTAGAATATGAAGATGACACTATTAACATCCATCACATAGGATCTTGAGAGAAAGATATATTTATTAAGCCGCTTCTTATCGTGTCTTTTTCACATAGAAAGCCACAAAAACCATTGGACTTTTCTCAGTATTCACTTGAAATGAGCTGTCCTATTGAAATCAGTGGCATCATCCCCATTTTATAGATGGGGAAACTGAGTCTCAGAGACACACAGTCAGTGGAGGTTTTCGTGCTGGAAAGACATGGCCATTGGTGGCATAGATTTTGTTATTGATGGTTGAATTTTGCACAGGGTGGAATGATAGAAAGATGTTTTCTTGTTTTTTTGGGGTTTTTTTTGGGGGGGAGGCTTAGACTAAGAAAGAGGGAGGAGGCTCTTGTTCAGGGCTTGCGAAACTGCTCTGGCTGAAAGCCTTGAGCCCTAGAATTCCAGAGTCCACAACAGGAAGAACCCTGAGATCCTGGAGGAAATGTATCCTGAGGATTAAGGGTGGGCTAAACGCTGAGTGCGGACTTTTCCCTTTCCTCATCTGCATTTGGAGGATCTTTACTTTTCCTTTTGAAAGATCAATGTGCTATGTATTTTTCGCTGAAGGTACATCTATTAAACCAACAGTGGTTGAGCTGGAGGACAATTCTCCACCATGTAATTAACCCCCATGGGGTCCCATTAAGACCCAATGATATTTTATGATTTTATTAACTGAAAGTAAATGGGGGAAGTGCTTGCTCGGGTTTAGGACTCCCAGAGACTTGAGCACGGAGGTGTTTTCTCTAGAAAGCTGCGTCGCTTGTCTCCCTGAACAATGTCCAAGTACTTCCTGTGAGTTCTTGCTTTAATTCATTATTGCACTGAACCTTAGAGAAAAGTAAACCAAGTGGGTAGGTGAGATCTCTCTGGAGCCAGACGCCCAGGCTCCATCAGAATGACTGTGAGTAGTGCCTTGAACTCTCTGAGCCTCCGTGTATTGTCTAAAATATGACACTGATAAGAAGCCCTGCTTCCCAGGGGCAGAGTACGGATTTGGGATGAGTTTGTCAGGTGATGTTCACAGCGAGGTCCGGGCAGTGCACATGGCATCTGATGCTGTCTTGTTCCTTAGGAGCAGAAATGGCTGTCGCAGCCAGGCGCCTGGTGTCCTGGCCTTGCCTCCAGGTGTGGAAACAGGCACAGACAGGTGGATACACTTGGCCCAAGGCTGCCCAGAACAGCGTCGAGACTCACTCCAGATCTGCTTGGCACCAAATGCAGGACTCTTTCCTACTCTGCCCTTGCTGGCAACAGTGTTTTTCTTTCAAACTGCGCACCTTTAGCGACTACAAACCAGACAGCGAATAAGAACCGCCACGTTTAAGAACTTCTTCACTGTCAAGAACGTGTGAATCACAGACAGAGAGAGGAGGCTACATGGGTAGGGGGTTTGGAAGGATGGCCAGAGCCCTTTGTGTGTCCTGGGTGAAGTGAGGGGAGGCCAGCAGGACTGTGGGGCAGGCAGGAGGTACAGGAGCCCTGGACCCTGGGACAGGACATTGCAGGGTGCCCCCACCATGGAAAGAACTTCACTCTTACTTCTTGGTGGGATCAAAGCCACTAAAGAGCTGGGGTTAGGAGCATGCCTTCATCAGAATTAGATCATGTTAGATCACCCTAGGTGGGAAGTGGAGTCAGAATTGAAGGCACGAGTGGCTAGCAGGAGAGGACATCAGAACAGTTAGAAGCCACAGGCCAAGGCTTTATCTATGCACATCAGTGCCCCCAAAAGACTCCATTCTTTGCAATATGTCTGCTCCCCTTTGGGCTCACAGTAATGCTCATGCCAGGGGTATTTGTTCAGTGTGGTTTCCTCTCCCAAAGGATTCTGGCTACCCCTCTGCCCACTTGGCCTGCACAGCCCCCTAGAATGGGGAAGACACAGGAGCAGGAGAATCATGTCAGAAGTCTGAGCACCTAGGAGGGTTCGAGGCCCTGATTGCTTTTCCCACATGGCCACAGACTCAGGACCACGCTGGCTACCTGTGCTGTGAACCCAGGCCTGGAGGAATGCAGTGTCATGCCAACCCACGGATTAGGACAGGAAGTGTGAAGCAGCCCAATTACGGCAGCACAAACCACAGGCAGGAAATTTGGGTATTTGAGAGTAGCATTGCCAGGCTTGGATCCCTGCCAGGCCACCCGGGTTACAGTCCTGCCTGGTCCCCAAAGGCCAGGGGATAGTTAGCGATGACAAGAGATAAGGACTTGGGTTTGTGCTACAACAGGGAGGGAGAGAAGAGCAGGGGCACCAAAGCATGTTGCTTCAAATAACGTCCTCTGGGAGGGACAGGGACAGCAGGACATACTCCCGTGCTAAGGTGGGGACTCTCACTCTCCTTGGACAAGTGGTCTGGCCTAGACACTCCAGGACATCCCGTTTAGACAAGGCGGAGCTGACATAGCCTCTGCAGTTGCTGTAAGCCCAGGATCCTTTGTACCCCAGTGCACTGGCGCTCCTCTGTCTTCAATGTCCCTGAGGAGGCCACGGGGTTGTTTCTGGGACTCGTGAGTTCTGAGTAACAGATTCTGGTAGAGCCACTCTGCTTTGTGGCCTGGGGCAAGTTACTGAACCTCTCTGGTCCTTATGTGTGAAGGGGAGGATTGTAGTGGTTCTGGTACAGGGAAATTAGAGGATCAACCCAGTAGGTGTGAAGGCCTTGGATAGTGGAGTGTAACTAAGGCATTAGAAGTGTTATCAGTAATATTATTATCACACCCTGTATTGGTCAGTCTTTCTGTGGCTGGGACAAAATACCTGACACATACAATTTACAGAGAAAAGGTTTATTTTAGCTCACAGTTTCAAAGGTTTCAGTCCATGGTTGGCTGGCTCCAAGGCAAAAACTTTCAGGAGCTTGTAGTCCTTGTTACTTAATAGAGTTAATAATGTTAGCTAGGCCTTACACAGTACCTACTATGGGCCAGTGTTTTGTATACTACAGAATCCTGACTATCACTACTTTACAGATGATGAAAGGGAAGCATAGAGAGGCCAAGTAACTTTCCAAAAGTCAGGCAGCAGGTCAGAGTTGGTGCAAGATCAAATGCAAACCACATGGCTGCAGAGCTTGTATTCCTAACCACTACTCCCCGCACTGTGTTGAATAAGAGGCTCTCTGATGGTTTTCAGGGTACATCTAGGTCAACACTTGAGTTCTTAACCACCTCTCCATCACCAAGGAGCCATCCATAGCAAGGCAGCAGAGCACCATGGAAAGCCACCACTCTGATTTTCCAAGGAGCCATCAGGATGTTCTTGGCCTTGGAATTCCCCAGGTGTCATCGCAGGTCTCCCTGTACCTAGCAAGGTGACACTGGGTAGCAGATCTATCTTCTCTGAGTCTCTATTTCCTCATCAGTTAAGTGGGGACATTGTAAGCTACTCATAGTGCTGTTGGGGGAAGGGAAAAAACTGACATCTGCAAAACCTTGTGGAGTGTCTTACATCGAGTAAGTCCTAATATAGCTCCGGGCGTATGATGGTAGCACTTGAGGGGGTCGCAGGTGGTGACTTCTGATGCTTCAGGGAAAGTTCTTCGGAGTTCCCAGACATAGGAGCAGAGTTGTAGGTTCTGGTAAGTAGAACCTGCCCTGAGTCTTCGTCGTGATGGTCTTCAGCACCCTGACTTTCTTGCCAAAGACTCAATGTACAGTGCATGCAAAGCCCTGTGCCGGAGTCTTGGAGACAGATTGGATTTGGCGTGGTCACTTATCTGACCTTTCTGTGGTTTGAATTATTTAAAGTATGTGTGCTTTCAGGGGCCTCTGGGTAAGCAACCTGAGTTAAGAAAATGTGTAATGAAGTGAAAAAAGGCAGAGGCAAAGTGTGTGGCTAACCACGGGCCCCTCTGGCTCTTCAGACTGGATGACTCTCATCTCTAGCTGTTTCCCGGTCAGTTCCATTTGGTGAATCCAGACCAGAGCCGGAGGAAATGTCTGGTGTCTGTAACTTTCACCTAACAGGAAATCCGGCCCACTTGGGTACAGAGCCAAGGACTAAGATCAGAACTCAGGCCTTAGTGGTTTTAGAATCTATGGTGTAGACCAATAAACGAAGACCCAGCAGGTATCTGCTGATGTCAGATGGCCGGAAGAGACAGTCAAGGAAAAGGAGTGGTGTTTCATGGCCATGGGCAAAGGAGACTGGGCCTTCCGTCCACAGAAGATTCCATTGAGGCAGATGTCTCTGACTCAGAAATCCGCAGCCTTTTCACAGCTGTGGAAAAATTGTATTTCAATAATATCCTATGGGAAACAACAACAACAAAACAGATGAGGGGGCTAATGCTCTAAGGCAAGGATGAGAACTTGGTCGTGAGAACTTCAGATCTCTCTTCCCTTGTTCTGGAGTGGATTCAATGGGACGTAGTTGGGGGAACACAGCATAATGGAGAAGAGCTTGGAAAATGAAAGCAGGGCCTCGCCCAGTTTGTCGTCCTCCAGTGGTGGTGAGATCTCCATCTCCACAGGCACCTTTCATAAGCATATCACAGAGGCCTTAATCCATAGATTAGCAGTGCCTGGTAGAGAACAAGCACCAGGCGAATGCCAACTAAAGTAATCATGAGTTGTGTTAATTATTCTCACTCTGTGCAATACTAGCTCTTAGACCTCAGCGTATTTACTTACCCTTTCTGAGCCTCAGTCCCCTATCTGTGGACTGGAATAATAGTACCTGCCTTACTTTGTTGTTACGAGGAAATTTTGTACAATGTAGGTTTGTATTTGCTTCTAGCATCTGGCAGCTTTGCCTCTTTGCCATGGGCAGATGGTGGGTCAAAGCTGATATTCCTTTTAAGCATCCCCAAAACAGAGTTGGTGATGAAAATTATTCACTCAGGAACATTGTGAAAACTGGGTCCTGACATGAACCCTCAAGGGACGCCTCTTCCCCTGTGGTCGCACCGCGAGGCCCTGCTCTGTGCCTTCCTCTGATGCTCCTCGGATGCCAGGTCCCAGCTGCCAAAGAAGCTCACATGTCCATGCCCAAGGGCAAAGAGGGCAGGCAGTACCGTTCTGCCTCATGCCTGGGTGGTGGGGGGAGTTGGAACTGTTTGATAAATGGCAGGAGCCATCATCACAATGCTCAGGAATGACTGGGGGTAAGGGTCCGTAGTCTGGAAATCTAACCCAACGGCCGGGGCTGTGAAGGTGGCGACAAATAAGAGTTGCCATTTATGAAGCACAAGCCCTGTGCTTAACAACACAACATCAACTGCGTCATCTCATTCCATCCCCACATCTGGATAAAGCAGGGACTATTTCCACCGCCCATCTTCAAAGATGGGAGCTGAAGCTTGCAGAGGTGGAGTAACTGGTACAATGAATTCACAGCCAGTATGAGAATCTTTCAGACTCCCCGAGGCATGGGGATGGGGTCAGGTAAATGAAAGAACCATTAATTCAAAATCCAGGGAACCCCAGGGGAAAGGAGGGACCGTGCACATAGGAAAATAGCTACTGCAAACCCGGGCCATGTTGAGGAGGGAGCAAGGAGAATAAATCACTCGAACCACTCTCCTCAGGCCTGCTTGCCAGCCCTCTACGGTGGCCTGCATAGGCCAAATCCAACCGACAGGCAGAAAACACTGCCCTCTCTGGTGGCTGTAGTTCACCTATGATAGCCCCCTGGGACGGAGAACTGCACAGATGGAGACTGGCTCTGTAGGTGTAGATGGGGACACTCTAGGGCAGTCATGAATCTTAGTTCAAAACCCAGATTTTTGTGATACTGGAGCCCGAATTTTCAATCATTCTGCTGGATAAAAATGGCGGTGCTAGTACTATTGCAGAGAAATGCTCGAGAAAACCAGAACTGTGGGCAGAAAGCTGATAGGCTCTTTAATTTTCAACCAACTGGGAATGCAGGATGCCTTCTTTTGAAACGCTTTGTATGTACTGTATTCGCACCCATGCTGTGACTACTTTCATATTATTTTTAGGCAAGCTCATCTTCACAAAGCTATTATTCATGAAACCTGCAAACCACTCCCCCACCCCCCCCAAAAAAAGGTCGAATAGCAATCCATTTTTAAAAGAATTCTGCTTCACATTTGAATGATAGGTAATGGGAAGTCTGACAAGCTTCGTGTTCAAGGGCCCTTCCCAGCGACACCACTATGAATAGACAATGAGGACGCTTTTGCTGTTCTCCAACAAGCCGGAAGAGCTTATTTCCCCCGTGCAATGAAAAGTCCTATGAATTGGGCCAGGAAACTCGACTGTGATTTAGCTGAAAACAACTGTAAACATTTGAGAAATTAAACTTACTAAAATGTAGGGGAAGGGAGGTTAAAATAGACGTTGAGAACAAATATCATTCTACTTTTGTGGCAAGGGGCGGAGAGGAAGGTGTTCTTTTTATTGATTCCATTCTTTTATTTGATGAGAATTTATTGTTGTGCTTTTACTTGCCTGGGAGATACGCCGTGCTGAGGACTGAGGTTTTCACATGCAGGACAATGTTGGGATCCAGCTTCCCTGAGGAGACGTGGCCTGCATTATTAGGTAATACATACCTAAGGCATCCCATGCTCCAGGTCACAGCCCAGCACATTCAATAGCTTATTCTATTTAATCCCTGCAGCAGGCTCATGAAGCATATACTGTGATCCCCCTTTACGGATTAGGAGACTGAGGCCAAGAGAGGCTAGGTAACTCACTGGGATCCCAGGTAAAAGATAAAACTGGGATTATGTCCCAAGCTATTTGACTTCATAGACACTGCTCATACCACTTTTTTCATTCCTTTTCGTGCACTGGCTTTTCACTGCATGGAAACTTCTCAAACTGCACCCTTTCCTGGGGAATCTACTGTGCTTCAGGAGCAGCTTAGGAAATTAGTACCTATGTGACCTCAAGTCCTAGGGACAGCTCCCATTGGGCCCCTCAGCGAGGCTTTGTGAGAAGCCCTGGGCCACAGCTAGTGAGTAGCAGAAGTAGGGTCCAAAATCAGGTCTCCAAACCCTTAACCCTATTGTGTTGGTTACCAGGTGCTGCTTGGCTGAGCTGTGGTTGAGATGAACCCTGAGCTCTGGCTACCTGGAGCAAGAACTATGGCCTGAGCTGTAGCACTTGGTCCTGCAGGGTGAGGTTGGTGTGAGAGCATGGGCTTGCACACTCACATGCGCATATTCTCACACACCGATGATATTGCAGACAGTCCCTCTGGACTCCTCTGTGCACAGTGGGACAGCCCTGAGCAGACCATAGTTTGAGGAAGAGTCAGTACCTCCGTACTGGACCTTACCCCCACCGGGTGCACCATATATGCAACCCCCAGATGCGTGTGAGTTCAAGAGGTGTGGAGAGACCTCGGCCCTGGGCTGTGTGAGACCATCCTGGGAACACACAGCCATCCATCCTCATCAGCTGGAAGAAGGAGATCAATACCAGCAAACCCACATTTTTTCCTGCCACAAAACCTGACTTGGGCACATCTGTTTCTTTAGGATGTTTTTACCATTATTTTCCTCACATGCAAATATAGACGATCTGGGAGCCATTAGATGGTTGTTTTAATAAACAGCACACCCTCACCTTCCCAGGGTTGTTGAAGAGGTCCTCAGTGCCAGGCGGAAGCGGGTGCCTTCCCAGGAGAGAGGAGGTTCAGAGCAGGAATTGGGCACTGGGAGACAGCTCCGGATTCTGGAGCCGAGCTGCCCTCCACTGCATAGTCTTTGATCACATCTGCTCTGTGGAATGCAAAGCCTACTACCCTGCGGGCCAGGAATGTACCGCCAATCACCTGAGCTCAAGTGTGAAGGTGCAAAGCTGGAAAGTTTTGCTTCATTCAGCCAGAGACCAGTACTCGGAAATGGTTGCAAATGGCCTGGAATTGGCCTGTGGGAAAAACAATTGTGAGATGGGAATGTTCTCATCCTTCAGACCTGGAGAGTCTAGAAAGCCAGGACAACTTGCGCTGGAGACCAGATCACAGGGTGGGGGAGAGGAAAGATCTGTCTTTGCAGGCCAAAACAGTCCCTTTCAAAGTGCTGCAGGACTATGCCAGAGGCAGGTAGTGAGTTCCCTATCAGGGGCGATAATCAAAAAGAAATTTGAACAAGAGAAATCAGAGAAGAAATCTGCTTTGGGTGACAGGTTAGGAACATCACATCTCAAATCTCTTTGTCTCCTGAGAAGTTGTGTTTATAACAGATCAGCAGCCTGGTCAAGTGTCAATCTGTGGCTATTTTGCCACAAGCCAATCAAGGTGGATCATGTTTCCAGACACGAGCCAGAGAGGCTATTTGGAACTGGTGCCAGGAGCGCCGAGGCTGGCTGGATCTGGGTGGTGGCATGGCAACCGGGTGGCCTTGGGCAGTGGTTTCTGTCAGCCTCAGTTTCACCCTCCATAATTCAGGACACACCCATCCCATAAGGAGGTTTGTGGACTGGAGGACCTACTGAATGGGTGGTGCTGAGTACACAATCACTGGCAGGTATGTACACACACACACACACATGCACACACACATGCATGCACAGACACACACACACAGCAGCAGCAGCTGCTAGGACCAAGCTGTCAGTACCCAGTATGCACACACAGCACCGCCCTGGCTCTCTCCCCAGGCTTTAAAGGCATTTTGTGTCTTCTTTGTTTTTCAAATTAAAATGTGTTAAGTGCAGCAATGATTTTCTTGTCAATAAAGATGATAAAACTTTCCTGGGTAATCTACCCTTTTCTGAAAGAAAGATCTAAATTTATCACTATTTATACTCAGAATTTGGACTCTCTTAGAACTAAATCCGTTTTAATCTCTCTCTCTCTCTCTCTCTCTCTTTCTGTCTCTCTCTGTGGCTGACACACACAGCACACACACAAATACTATTTTAAAAATATGTGTTGTCGCTGCTATGAGAATGAGGTGTTGGGGGTTATTATTTTTACTTTTTCCCCATTTTTTCTTTTGCAAAGGAAACACCTTTTGGGGCTTGGCACAACATTAATAAAAATAATAAAGAAGAAGGTTCGGAGGGAGCAGGTAAATAAGGCAATTCATACATCATCTGCGAGAGATACAGAAGTGAGGCAGAGATGCCGGGAGATGTTCACCAGTCAGCTCAGCCTGCTCCCTGGCCGCCGGGGCCTGGACATGTCTGCTGGGTAGGGTGCGCCACTTTGGAGACCGCTCATAATTAGCTTGGCTTCTGTTGCCTGGAGAGTGCCGACAGACCTATCTCCTTAGGTAGAGCAACTTACGAAGTGAAGGGACCCCTCCTTGCCCCAAGCACACGTGCCCACAGGTGTGCACACGTACTTGGACAGTAGTGATTTTGAGGAGGGTGTCAGTGTGCAGGAAGGACCAGCTACCCAGTAAGCAGGCCACAGTGCAAAATGAGGGGTTTGTGTCTAGAAATTACAAAAATTTCAAGACACCCACGGCAGGGCATTCAGTGCATAGGGAACTTCTGTGACTGCGCAGGTCACACGCCGCGGTGCCATCCCCAGCCGTGAGTGCTTCAGGTCACAACCTTGTGGGTGTGACAGTGTGTAGGACCTAGGCGGCTTCGTGTTGTCCCTTCACTCGGCAGCTGCCTTGATTTGAGTGCGAAGGGGAAATGCGACATATCCACTCCAAGTGAGTGTGGGTTGGATCACCCCGTGCACTCCACCCCACAAGGACATGGAGGCTGACCTGCAAGTGGCCGCGACAGACGACAGATTACTGGGAGGCGCTCCACCTGCAGGGACCAGGTAGAACCCTTATTCAAATCCCGCTATCTTGGAGCTTCCCCGGGGATGATCTAACAGCCTTGTTCTCCACCTGTGGCCCTGAAGGCCTGAGAGGAGGGAGAGGTCTTTAGTGAGAACAGTTACTATTTCCTGAGCTCTTTGCTATGGATCACAGTGCTTCCAAGTACTTTACCTACATTTAAATCATAGCCAACTCAAACACAGGGCATAGATTTTGTTGTACCCATTTTTCAGTTGGAGAAACTGAGGCACATTAGAGTCCAATAGCTTTCCTAAGATCACACATTAAATGAATGGCAGAGTGGCCTTGCAAACTGGATCCCAGCACTTTCCCCGTTCCTAACATTGCCATCCCTAAATCAACCCAGGGCCTGCTGGGTCCCTGGCTCCTGCACCCAGCCCGGCACCCTCCCCTCCCCTTCTGCTATGGAACTCTTTCCCGGGTTGTTCTCCTGTCCCCTTTCTGCCATGTCATTCCTTGAATGATGGATGCCAACCTCTGCCAGGTGGGTTTGCACAATAGACACTGAGGAGGCCCCAGCGAGAAGACACCTGTGAGAACCTCAGGCACAAAGTGGGCTTGGTTCTTTTGTGGAAGAGCAGAGTCATCGCCGAGCCAGGGCCGAAACAACACACATCCCCGGAGAAATCAAAGGCCGGGCAACCGCCATGCCAGTTCCAGGTTCCCGCTGGGAATGAATGTGGCGCTCTGGCCAAGGCAGCGGAGGCTTTGGCCAATAGCCCCAGGCCCTTCCTCCCTGCGCTGGCCGCGACCGGCGCATCCAGCCAGGAATGGGTGGACGGTGGGGCTGTTCTCTGAGGCCCAGAAGGGCCTCGCGCCCCCGCCCAGCAAGGGCCTCCATGCCAAGGTGCTCGCCAGCCAAGCTGTGTAAACACTGGAGCTCTGGCAAAGCCGGTGTCGGGAGAGAGACAAAGGTCTCTTCCCAGACCTGGGTGTGGGGTATGTGTTCTGCTCGGGTGGCTTTCCTTCCCCACCTCCTGCTCCTCCTCCCTCACTGTCCCTCAGAGCCAGCCGCAGGCCCTTCTTAGACTCTGGGCTGGTCACGTCTCCATTTCCCCTTTGCAAACACTGTCTTATTTTTGCTCTGTTTCCGCTTAGAACACCAGGGACCTGTGCTTGTCCCCATCAGGCCTTGGTGATTGTGTCACTAAGCCAGCAAGAAAAGCCATATGACAGCTGAGTGCAGTGCACATGCTTGTAAACCCAGCACTGAGGGAGGCTGAGGCAGGGGGATTGCAAGTTCAAGCCCAGCCTGGGCAATTTAGGGAGAATCTGTCTCACAATATAAAATAAAAAGAGCCGGGGATGCTGCTTGGTGGTAGAGCACCCCTGGTTTTGATCTAGCACCAATAAACAAACAAACACATAAATGCATGCTAAATAACCTATGTGTGTTGGAGTAAAAGCCCCAGAAGGTACGCACGAAGATGTGAATACAAAGGCAGAGGCAGCAGCTAGCACACGTTTACATTACACTTTCTTTCCTGTAATTCAGGTGCGGTTCGTATCACAAAACACTATCCAGTTTCAAGCGAACAATTCGAGGGCAGTTTGCTGCATTCCCAGTGTCTTGCAACCATCATCTATATGTAGCTCCAGCACATTTCTACCACCGCAGTGAGAACGCCATGTCCAGGGGTGGTCACTCCCCATTTCCCTCCCACCCCAGTCCCTGGCAAGCTCCTCTCTGTCTGTATGACTTGCAAATCCTGCACATTTCTTATGCATGGGATCCTGCAGCCCGTGCCTTTTCCTGTACAGCTTCTTTTGTGGAGCACGTTTAGGAATTCTGTTGAGTTTTGATTTTTTGTGCAAGATGTTCCTTCCTGTGGTATGTGTTATTTGTCATTTATTTGAAGTATGGGGGCGAATGTGCATAGGTTATACCACGTGCTATTTTATATAAAGGATTGAGCATGAATGTTGCTTTCCCCCCGTGCCCCCCATCCATCCGCCCCTGACTCCATCTGGTCCTCACCCTGGCCTCCTCCTGTGTCATCCTTGGGCCTGTTTCCCAGGCTTTCTTTCCTCTCCCCGTCTCTGTGAGTCTCAGATCCTCCCTTGTTCCCTCTGTTATGACTCCACTGTCCCATGCAGATGACCCTGATCCCTGACGCGTCCTGGGCTGGGTCTTCAATTGCTGCCCTACTGTGAGGTATTGGTCAGGTGTGGAGACTCAGGTTGGGAACTCTGGGCTTGAACCTTCTCGAGGGAAATGAACAACTATGGGCCAAGGAGCCCGAGGGCCTTGACTTTGCTGAGACTTGGCTTCCCTAGGATTGAAATAGGGCTAAAAGAGTAGAACCAAAGAGAAGACATCCTGAAAATAAAGTACAAAGGAAGGACTTAAGACAGAGGCTGGTGACCAAGTCAATATTGAGTTTTACCCCTTTGACCATCAGTGGTGCAGCTCCAAGCGGTCTCTTTCTTACTGCATTGTCCACCTTTGGGGACTAATTATTCTGCCAGTTTGGAGACCCATTTCCCAGTATCCCAAGGGTCATGATGCTCTTTCTCCTCCCTCCCTTCCCTCCTCTTCCTCCTCTTTTCCTCCCCTCCCCTTCTCTACTTTTGTTCCTTCTCCTACTCCTATTTCTTCCTCTCCTTCTGATCCTTCTTTGGTGTTAGGTGCACAACTCTGTCTGCTACAGCTGCGTTCTCCCCTATTCCTGAGCTGCCTTTGCTGTCTGAGTGCCTTCTTTGGCCATGAGTGCATTTTGACTCCGGTCCTCTGTCCCCATGGGCGTGGGTGACCGTGGGCCTCGCAGCCAGCTCTGGCTCCCCACACAGTACATCCTGAAGGCCTCTCTGTGTCCCCCATCCTGGGTCCCAGGACACTGGGAGTGACTGTTTGTCCCAGCACTATGGGTTGGACAGGAAGCAAGAGCTTCCGGACAAACTGGTGATCAGAAGACTCTTCTCTAGGAACAGCGGGTCCCTTTTTCTGTGGCCTTTTTTATACATTTTAATCTTCCTCCTTTGACAAACTTCCCCCCTGTCCCGTGACTAAGGGACAAGGACAGAGCAGCCTCACAGAATACATGAAAGGCTTTAGAGTTGTCACCTCTTGGTAGAAAGCCCCATTCCCCCTGCTCCCTCCTTGTGCAGGGGAATAAGAGCGCTGAGCAAGACATCCGTAATCGAAACTTCTGGATTACATTCAAATTTGGATTGTCTTTCAGAAAAGAGAAATATCACTGGTATAAGACAAATTTTGGTTGAGCGTCACAATCTCCTACCGGCTTTCCTCTGACTTAGAAATTTTAGTTTAGGAATGAGGTGATAAAATCGCTCCTCTTTTGGAGGTGTGTCCCGTGTCTGATACTACAACTTCTTCCCAGCCATCCTTTGGGTTTTGTTTTTCTGAGATGTAAAGAAGGCTGTCGCACTGCAAGTGATCACTGCAGATGATCTGCTGGGAAGCAGGTAAAGCAGCATCCCCAACGCGAGATCCGACACTCCCTGGAAAATGCAACAGTAGCTCACACTCCGTGTGTGTGCATGTGTGAGTGTATGCATAGGTGTGGTCACAGCCTTGTAGCCAGCAGGAAGGAAGATCCGGAAAGGGAGCATTGTGCCCTCCCACCTGTGACAAGAAAGTGCAAAGAACAGACCTTTCACCTGAATGCACGTCATTGCCTTGTCTGGGGGCATAGTCTCATGCTATATTCAGCTGTCATCCATCCATCATCTCCATCTATCCGTCCATCTGCCAACTATCCATCTGTCATCCACCGATTTATCATTCTTCCTTCCTCAGCCATCCACCATTCATCCATCCATTTGACCATCCATCCATCTAGCCATCCCTCACCTTTCCATCCACCCATCCATCCATCTAGCAATCCAGCCATCTGCCCATCTATCCATCCTCCATCCATTCAACTGAAGATTACTGGGTGGTGGTTCTGTGCCAGACATTAGGCTCTGTGCCTTCCACACGGTTGTCATTTAATCCTCAACCCATCTAGAACGGTACTTGTTATTTCCTCCTGAGTAAGAAAGCAAAGGCTGTAAAAAGTTAGTCGTGGTCTAAGGAGCGCAACTGTAAGAGGCTGAGCTGGAGCTGAGTTCCTCATTGTCTGACTCCAAACCCTGCACTTCTTCTGCTGTGTCACGTTTCCTGGAAGGATGGGCAGGGGGAGGGTGTCAGAGGGGACCGGCCGGGAGGTCTCACAGTAGGCATGCCGATTTGTCCTGTTTCCTTCTGGGAAGGTTTCAAATGTCCTGGCTTAAGTGTGTTTAAGCTTAGGCAACAGGAAGATAGCCATGTTGAGATGCCCAAAACCTAGATAAGAAATCACAGCTGGACTTAGAAACACCTTCTGCTAGGTCCTAAGTGGAAGGACTTAATATGTCAGAGATAGAAACTGTAGATTTAATTATTTCATGTATTTATTAATATTTGGCCTAATTTCATAACTGGTTTAAGGGATATAGAAACAAAACTTCCCAAAGCATTAACAAAAAAATAATAATAATGAACTTGCACATCATAAAAAGAGGTCAAGATTAGGGAGTGACCATAGACAAAAGTGCAGACCCAACAATTCCGCACAGTAGCTCTGATTGGGCCATACATTTGGCACTAAGCTTCCTGGTAACCAAAGTGAAAAGGGAAGCAGGATCTGTCATATGATTTTCCTTGTCTGAGAAGAGAAAACAAAGTAGTTCCTCTTCAGGAAAGATACAAAGGAATTGACACTCTGGTGAGCAGAGTTAGAGAATCCAGCCACAGTGATTCCCACAGAGTGATTAGGAGAGTGAGGCAGCAGCCCCTGATTTCAATCCAGTGAGGAAATGTGTTTCAAAGGCAAGAGAAGAGATTTTAAGATAAGGATGTTAGAGGCTCAGGCATTTAGTGTTTGAGAACTTTAGTTACTTTAATTTTGCCGTAAATATTTTTTTATTATCAATCTTTTTTAAAAAGCTCTTGAAAAATGTAGGCTCCTTTTAATAAAATGTGTAACTCATATAAATTCCAGGAGCTTTCTGGTGCTGATATATCAAGGGATTTAATGAGAAAGTCTGTCTGTTTAGTATAGTTTCTGAAACATCGTAGACACTCAATAAAAAATTGTTGAGTAAATGCACAGAATATAAACAAGGTGGCTGTTGAACAAAACTATAGAAAGGGTAGAGTTAATAAAATACTAGACATTCTTCATCAAACTTGCCCAGAATTCTGTTGGTTTCTGAGCTTGTATCCAGCCATGAACCCGAGCTAAAGTAGTGGCACACCTTGAATCTTTACACCTGTATTTCTCCCTAAAATGGCACACCTTGAATTTGACACTCCTATAATGTAATTCTTGAGTGCATTAGGTAGTTTACTATTTTAATGTGTGATGATGCAAATTCTTGGATAAAAGCAGATAGCTCTTTGATCAACAGTATGGATGCATAATAAGCTGCTTGTGGATTGAGTGTACGGTTTGATGAATTTGGGTGCATAGTTTACCCCCATGCAAACAGGACTCAAGCTGAACATGGAACATTTCCATCACCCCAGAGGGTTCCCTTGAGTCTCTTTACAATCAGTCTCTTAGCCCTCTCCGTGGGCAACCCCTGATAAAGATGATGAGTTTTCAATCTGTTGTACATGTTCTTTTTAAAGTTAAGAAGTAGATGGACCAGGCTGGCGTGGTAGTGCACACGTCTCATCCCAGTTCGCAGGAGGCCGAGGCAGAAAGATTGCTACTATTTCAAGGCCAGTCTGAACTACATACCAAGACCCTGTCTCAAAAAAAAAAAAAAAATTAGATGGATCAAAGAGTTCAAAAGTTTTGATGCTGCTTATTAGGCCTACCTGTTTATTTTAGGAATGGGAAAACGGAGGCCAGCAGGCTTGTCCTAGGCTAGTCAGTGATGAAGCTGACATAAATATCCAGATCTTAGAGCCAGCTCACCTGCCCTATGTTCTACCAAGAAATTCAAGTTCTTACAACTTTGGCTTCATGGGAAGTGAGTCAGCTGGGTGACATATATTTCATTGAAGTTCAAAATTGCAGTGGTGTTGGAAATTATTCTGAATTATCTTCAGAATTATTAACAAAATGATACCCTTAAATAAATGTTTGAAAGAAATGAATTTTGTTGGGAATAATACCTCACAGCCACTTCTCAGAAGTCCAAAGAGAGAAGCAAATTAAGAGACACCCTTCCAGCAGTTGGAGAAAAAAAAAAACAGAGAGATCCTAATAAATATCTCACCAATCCAATTATAACATTCAAATCAAGGAGAGAAAAATACGGTATCAAATATAATGAAAGTTTTCTTTCTCATTGAAAACACAGCCTGCTTCACATTGTCCAGTGCCGAAGGGGATTTCAAAGTCAGCATTCATAGGAGAGAGGGGAAAAATGCCATGTAAATCAAAGGGAAATAATCAAATTTTTCTGGTGCAAATAAGTTCAGTCGTTTGATGTAATTTTGACATTCAGCATAATTTCAGCATCAGCGCTGAAGTGAGAGGATCCAGGTGTCCCTGTGAGATTCGTGTAGCAAGAATTTACCAATCAGGAGAACCTTAGTCTTTGAATACAATGTGGCCTTACACAATCTGAGGTAAAATAAAGACTCCTAGACTCAGGGCTGATTAGAAAAGCAGAAAAAACTTATGGCCAGTCATCAATAGACTAGTATCGCCTAGAATTCATAGCCAGTCACCACATGTGGAAAGGGGCTCTTTGCAGATGCGATTCCTTAAGATGGCGTCATATTGAGTTAGGCGGGCTCCAAACCTAGTGACTGGAGGTGGGAGGCATGGAGTGATGTGGAGTGGCATAGATACAAGGTACACCAAGGATGACTGTCTGGGGCAGTCATGTGGGCTAAATTCTCAGAGCCTTTAGGTAGTGCAGCCCTGTTGTCACTTTGGTTTGGGACTTCTTGCCTCCATAGTGGAGAGGGACCACACTTCTGTGTGTTGAGCCCCTAACGAGGGCACCCTGTATCCTGGCCTTGGGAAATGTATGTGCTGCGATGAAGTCAGAGAAAGAAAAGCCAGTTAGGCTAGGGTGACGCCAGCGACCTGTGGGTGGCTTTCCCCAAAAGGCACAGGGATTCGCAGCTCCAAGTGAGCAGTGGAGATTCTTCCCTTGAGATGGCAGGGCTGGCTGTCCCTGCAGCCGGGGAGGGCAGAGCCTCGGAGATCCAGAAGCTCCCAGCAAGACCCGGGGCTGCAGCCTCGGGGGCCTATTCCATTCTATAATGAGAAGCCCTGGTGCAGCCCAGGCGTGCTTCTCTGCGGTCCCAAACCACTTCCCCAAGAGTGTGATCTGAATGCTGGGGAAGTGGGACAGATCCTTGGTGTCTCTTTTCTGTCTGGAGCCACCAAGATTCTTGAGGAGATCAGCCAGCTTCATAATTCTAGGCTGGTGTGAAGAGACAGGACTACAGTGCAAAGTGGGAGGACAACTTTGGAGGTAGAAGAGCAGGGAGGGGGCTGCTCTTCTGCACAGGGAAGTCACGTTGTCACTTACTGCTAGGTCACCAAGACCTGGGAGTCCATTGTGCAGAGAGGTTGGGCCAGGTCCCAAAGGGCACACACCACCTAGTGGGTGACACCATCTCATGACAGTGGGGCTGGTGATGGGATTATTGGTCTCCCCACACGCCCCATTATCCTGCCACTTTCTCCCCAGTTTCCCTACCTTTAAATCTTCTCTGCTTTTCTTTAGTAATATATATGATTGTATTTAAGACCAACCTGGAAAATAAAGGAAACCACTCCAGATCCCTAACTTATTCATATCCTTTGCTATCCCAGGTAATGCGCGTAGATTTTGTGCATCAAGATGTATCTGTTTGGAGAGTGTCTTGGTTCAGGTTGCTATAACAAAATACCATAAACTGGATGATTTAGAAACAACAGAATGTACTTCTCACAATCTAGAGTCTGAGAAGTCCACAATCTGGGTGCAGTATCTGGTGAGGGCCTGCTATCTGGTTCATACATGCACTTTCCTGCTGTGTCCTCACATGGCGGAAAGGGACAAGTCAGTTCTCTGGGGCCTCTTTTATAAGAGCACTAATCCTAATCACCTCCTCGAGTTCAGAGATTTCAAAATGTGAGTTTGGAGGGGTCACATACACCTGTATCTGCTGTGGTTAGATCTAAAATGTCCCCCAAAAGTCTTGTGTGTTCAGAGATGGGACTTTGGAAGGTGATTGGATTATGGGGGTGCTCTACTCATGGGTGGATTGATCTACTGATGAGTTCATAGATAAATAAACTGTAGGAGGTAAGGTCTGGTTGGAAGGGGCAGTCACTGGGGCATGACCTAGAAGATATGTCACCTTCCCCTGGTTCCTTCCATAGCTCTCTGCTTCCTGGCCCCCATGACCTGAGCAGTTTTCTTCTGCCAGACCCGCTCACCATGCCCTTCCTGCCTCGGTGCCGGGCAACCATGGCTGAAAACATGATCCAAAATAAAGCTCTCCTTCTTGACACTGAGGGTGTTGAGTATTGTATCCCAGCAACAAGAAAGTGACTAAGAAGTAGCTAAGATGGGATCAGAGCACAAAGCTACCCCTCAGCCTGTGACAGCTGCCTCGCATGTGGCTTTGCAGTGACTCTCACAATAGCAGGTGGAGTTGTCTTGAGGGTGTGTACACTTCTGTTCACCCCCCTTGCACAACCTGCCGGCATATGCTGGTGTCCTGGGAGGCGTAACAAGCCACAGGGACCCGGGAGTGAGGAGAGGTCAGAGCCCAGCGGGGCGTTGGGCCCCCATGTTGAGCAGAGCGGCCTCTCAGGGGGTTGCCGACTAAGAGGCAGCCAGCACCTACCGAAGTGGAAACAGCCTTACAATAAAGCTTTTTTTCTGTGTTATTGTTTGTTTTAAATATGGGGATTCAGAGGCATGGAGAGGTCAATTAATCCTTTGCCTGTTTCCAAAACATCCTTTGTAAAGGAGAGAGAAAGAATTTATGTGGCAGCATTTAGGCCTTTTCAAAGACAGTCACTGGTGTTACGTTTTGGTGGAGGCATTAAATGACTTAAGAGAGTTGGGAGATGGAGAGAAGATGTTTTTATTATTATTATTATTATTATTATTATTCAGAAGCTTTTATTTGATCATATAAATCGTTACACTCACTTAAGTTCCCGCTTCAACCAAGACCAAGAATTACATCTACCAATATAGGCAGGCCCACTGCTACTGTGTAGAACCTTAAATTGTAACTTGCAAGAAAAAAATACAATCAGAAGGAATTTTCATGATTGGAAGATCAGATTCTAGAAAATTAAAGCATACTGTGATTTACAGATGAATTTGTATATTAAAACAGCACTGGCTATCACGGGCAAGATCTGCCTATCTTTCCATGGGTGTGCTTATCTTTATAGCCCCATCGTTTATTAAACAGCATCACATCCGAAGAGAAGTCTTTGCTTATGGGAAGCCCCTCTTTTGAAAACTTAATCCATATGGAATTCTTCATCCATATAGATGAAGGCAGATATACAAGGTATGTTATATAATACCCCAGCAAGAAACCGCTCTGTTAATAAAACTCAGAGAATTTCTAGTAGCAGCTGTGATAACAGAACCTGGGGAGTATCGTGCAGAGAGAGTAATAAACTACAGTAAAGGAATTTAGGTTGTATCTTTGAAACTCACTCACTGTGCCTGACAGTTCGCGGCCTGCTGATTGTGCTAGTGGTTGTCTCATGGCTCACCTGAGAAAGGAGCTGGCAAGAATCATTAGGAGTTATTTTAGACGATTCTTATCTTTGGATCATCTCCATCTTGCTAAAATGGATATTTGATAACGGCAGGAATATTTTCTGGTCTGTTCCTCACTATGTCCGTGGTGCCCAGAACTGAGCTTGATATGTGGTCAACACTCAAATATTCATTGACTCAATTAACCAATGTAGAGAGTGTTTCTGCTCCTTGGAGAAGTCTCCTGTGTGTGATATTTCTTTTCTTTCTTCAGGGTAAATATATCTGGAGAATTTTGAGTGTCAGAAGACTGAGATAATATAAAAACTAGAGGGAAAGATTAATTTTAACAGTAATGGCAGATAGAATAATGGCTCTCCAAAATACCTATGTTCTGATCTCCAGGCCCTGTAAATATGTGACCTTACAGGGCAAAAAGGGACTTGACATAATAAGAAATATCTATGTGGTCTCTCCTCCCAGTTCCTGCCACAGGACTTCTAAAACTCTGGGATATCTTGAATGACAGGGGGACAGAAGTTTCATTGTCATTCATTGCGTGCCCCTTTGCCCATCCCTGCATGTATCCTAATGAGGTGGTTTTGGAAGGGATGGTTGCCAGAGAACCCAACTCTGTGATTCGAGGGTTGCAATTTCTCTCCCTACCCCCGATCTCTAGGGAGAGGAGTAGGGCTAGAGATTTAGTTCAAGCACCAATGGCCAATGATGGAATCAGTCATGCCTACCCAGAGGATCCTCCACACAAACTCTAAACTAGTAGATCAGGGAAGTTTCTGAGTTGGGGAGGCTTCAGATGTGACAAGAGAATGGTGTGCCCCAAGAGGGTGCAGAATCTCCACGCCCCACCCCTCCATCTTGCCCTGGGGGTCGCTTCAGTTCAGTTGTTCCGGAGTTCTATCCTTTGTGCTGAACTGGTAAACAGAAGCAACGTTTCCCAGGACCTGCAAACCATTCTAGAAAATTACCGAACCTTGGCGAGGGGGTGGAACCCTCAATTTATAACTTGTGCTTGGGGTTGGCATCTAACTCTGAGGCGGCCCATCTTGTGGGGCTGACCCTTCACCTGTACCATCTGCACTAACTCCAGGCAGTTCTGTGGTAATTCAGTTAAAACTGGTGGACACCCAGTCAGAGTCCACCGAGAAGGGGAGCATTGGTTGGAGGGGGGAAAGCCGCATACATTTGGTGTCGGAAGTGGTGGATGAGAATAGACTGGGGACTTGGAAGATGCCATCGGGGTCACGGATCTTGAGGTCAGACACCATCTTGGATTATCCATTTGGGCCCAACCTGATGACCTGAGTCCTTAAAGGCAGAGAACTCTTGTGGGTCTTGTCTAAGAGATGGAAGCTTAGGAGGGACTGACATGCTCTACCTGGTTCTGAGTTATAGGCAGCTACATACAGAGACAGGAGCGAGATTTCCAGGAACTGAGAGCTGCCCCTGCTGACGCTCTGTAGTGGGACAGGAACCTCAGTCCCAGGCAACATGGAGCTAAGTGCTAACCTTCCACATGCTCAGAACCAACTCCCCTGGGGCTTCGAGCAAGGGGCACAGCTTGCTAACACTGTGGTTTTCATTCCGTGAGGCCCACGCTGGACTTCTGACCTCCAGAACCATGATATAATAAATCTGTGTTGTTTTCAGTCACTAAATTTGTGGTCATTTGTTATGGCAGCAATAGAAAACTAATACAATCGTGTTCAACAGCGAAGGCTCCTGGCCAGGCTGAGCATGATAGAAGGCTTAGGAAATAGCAGCTCAGAGGTTTAGCACTTGCTGCCACCAGGGAAATGACCCATGAACCATGAATCCTGGGTCTTTAGAAAGAGCCTGATTCTCGGGGAAATCCTGATAGAACTAGGGATTGTAGGCCTCGGGGAAGAACATTCCGTTTTTATTAACACCCATCCGCAAGGGATTAGAAACTTAAGGCCAGATGTTTGGTGCTGTTAAGACTCGGGGGAAGGAAAAGGTCCTTCCTTGGAGCTCACTGTCTCAGGAAGCACTAATGTCCTTCTTTAGTGTAGACAAAAAAGGAGCGGTGCCATGAGATGTCCTCATCAATGCAGACACGTTGGCTGCCATCAATTTCACACTCTGTATATCTTTATAGAATCCTGTGGAAGGAAAGGCGCGTGGGTGAATAGATTTTCACATGGGAAACACTCCCATGAAATCAGCAGCCACACTGAGAAACACATCACAAACAGCAATGCCCCGCACCGTGTTCCTACCCCGACTCCCGGTGTAATCTCTGTCCTAACTTCTAACCCCGAAGGGTAGTGTCGCCCGCTTTTGTATGCTCTAAATGGAACCATAGGACATGCTCTTCTGTGCCATTCTCTGTATGTCGGTGAGGTTCTTTGCCTGGCGTGGGTAGCAATAGTTGGTGCACTCTCCTTGCTGAGTGGCAGTGGAGAACAGACTGTTGAACAGACCATAGTGTCCTCAACTTTCCTAACTGCTGATGAGCGTCGTAGTTGTTTCTGCTTTGGGGCCATTATGCATGGTCCTTCCGTGAGGTTTTAGCACATGTCTTTTGGGGGATGTGCTATCTATGCATCTCCATTGAGTTTGTACCTGGGCCAGGAGGAGTCCATGGGTCAAAAGTACCGGTCTCTTTTGCTACAATGAATGCAAGGTGAGTAGAGCGGATTGTGCAAATATGAGGCCAGATCCTGTTTTAACATTCTGTGTTGCTCATTATGGGTTGCTCCCCATTAATTTTGACTTTGAGGCATTAATTTTAACTTTGTGTCTGGTGCTCACTTAAATTTTGCACCCTATGTAAATAGTTTGTTACCCACACCCTACTCCCAACCCCAAGAGCTCTCAGAAATGTAACAAATATCTCAGTGTCTGCATTCTTCTGGTCTGGTCACAAACGGTCCACTGGGGCTGCAGGGGCTTGGGCAGACTGTCAGGCACCCACCCTCCAAGTTCGTGCCTGAGGCTTCTCTAGCTAACAGGGGCATTTGGTTTTATTTCCAAACAGGATCTTTGTATTCACAAAGAGCTCTGCCATGCGCTCTAAGGTTTGTTAGTGGAAAATATTCTAAGTTTGATTTTTAATTATCTAATCAGTCACTTGCGCTGGGACATCTCAGGCCTTTATTCTTGGTCCCAGGCTAACAGAGTAGCAGAAAGGAGAATTCTGACTCTAAAGGTCTGGCCAGCTACACTGCAGCCCTGCTGGGCCCGGGTCTTGCTCATATAAATCACCTTTCCTTGCCCCGGTTACTTTCATGAGAAGAGTGTCCCAGACACTCATCTCCTGTCCTTGCAGCCGGCTCTGTCCCAGGTTCCAGATGCAGGTGCCAGCTGATAGGACAGGCCTGGTGCATTGGGTTTAGGTAAGCAAATCCTCTTAAGAAATATTGTTCATCATTCAGCCTAATTTACTCTTCCAGAATGGAACATTTTTTATTTTGTTGCTACTAGCTGTCAGGTGTTCTGGGCACAGCAGCAGGGCGTGCAAACTCAGGCTCATTTACAGCTGAGAAGCGGCGGATGCCAGGGGTTGGAAGCTGAGGTTCTACTCGGGATGTTGGTGATCGATTTCACCAGGGAGAAATGGGGCAGTGGGATGACACCTTCTGAACTAATGGAGACTGAGAGCTGGAGAGCTGGCTCGCTGCCTGCTCCCCGCATCCCCCAAACTGAGCACATAGTCAGACCCCAGGGGCAAACATTTATTTGCTTGTTTGTTTGGCAGACCAAGGGTCCCATCCGGACTAATTTCATGAGGCAGCTACTATATCCTGGCCACTCGGCCGCTAGCCACATGCTCAGCTTGGGGTTTGTCCCATTTGTGACTAACGATGGCTTTGTGTCCAGTCTCCATGGCTGCTGTCAGCTGCCAAGCCTGCCTTGAAAGTACAGAGGTAGCCCCAGGCATGTGACACGAGACTGAGATGGGTACTCTTAGGGCACCACCTTGCCATGATCTTCTACTCCACGTTACTTTCCTCTCTGAATTTAGTCTACAGGCGACGTGTTTCCATTTATAGATTCATAGCACCATTTCCTCTGATTCTTAACATGATTTCTCCACCTTGCACCTCGAGGCTCCCTTCATTACTGCCATTTGTACTCTTCCTCTAACAATAATTCAATCTAATATCCTCAGTAAACCACCATGCCTGTTCCTTCTGCATGCTTCCCCTTGTCACCAAAACCGCAGCGGGGGCATGACGGCTAGGAGTGAGTCTGGATGGTTAGAAATAGCAGAATGGTGTCACCTTCACCTACTTCTCACGACTGTTTCGTTCTTCCTATGGATGGATATGTACATTATATATATATATATAATATACGTATCTATTCGAATGTCTTCATGCACATAACTGAGGTGGTGAAGGTGCTCTACTCCTTCCCAGCCTCCCCAGCAGTTTGGCACAGGCGCTTCCAAGTTTGACATTATAATATATTTATGTATGTGTGCAGGCAGACATTTCTATATTCACTTAGCTGTATTCTGAAATATCATTTCATGTCAGTACTTGTATAGATCTATCTCATTCTTTTTAATGGCTACAGTGAGTTGCCCAGTCTGAGTGTATCATAATTTATTTATCCAATTAAAACCAGGGAATCTTAGAGCTCAGCTAGTCCTCTAGGGCAGAGGAATTTCTCTGCAGCACCTCCGTGGGATGCCAGCCCGGCCCACACGGGTCCTGGGCTTCCTCGGGTACAGACGGCTTTGATGAATCTCACTCTCAGGGGGAACGTGCCTCATTTAAATAGCTGGCTATTCAATCAAGCCTAAGGGAGATTCCCAGCGGTGCCTGTGCCCAGGACATTGGGAAGTCGTGCAGAAGTCCAGACAGGTCACCTGCAGCATGAGCCCCACATATATGTGAGGGCTTCTCGATCGTCCGTCCTTGCCCTTTTATCTTTTCAAGCTGCATGATTGCATCCACTTCCTTGACCTTCATGTCTGCCCGGAATTTGAGATGTAACTGCTTCCTGGACAGCTCTACCATGGCGTGCACAGCTGTACACACTGGGAAGTGTGGCGGTCCAAGTTTTGTATCCTCATCTGCTGCCCTCCCCAAGAGTTGAACACTACGGTTCTCTGTCATCCCTTTGGCCATGTGTGCTCTTTTCCCAGTGTTGTCTCTTCACCTCCTTTAAAGGGGAGGTTTTCTTCCTTTCACAAGTGCCTCTGGGTCACTTAGACTACATTAGACACCTCTGTTCTGTTCTTTCATGAAACAGTCCCTCCTACTATTGCTATTCTAGCATGTTGGGGGGATACCAACCTGTATTCTCTTTGAATTCCCTGAGGGAAGCCCCACCCCTTTACTTGATTTTATATCTCCAGCTCTTATAGCAGAAACTGGTGCATAACACATATTCAGTACACATGAGACAGATGGACGGATGGATGGATGGATGGATGGATGGATGGACGGGTGGGTGGATGGATGGATGGATGGATGGATGGGTGGGTGGATGGATGGGTGGGTGGATGGATGGGTGGGTGGATGGATGGGTGGGTGGATGGATGGGTGGGTGGATGGATGGATGGGTGGGTGGATGGGTGGGTGAATTAATGAATGGATAGATGAGTGGGCATATGGATGGATGGTGGATGAACGGATGATTCTGTCTGTTTTAGTTACTTTTCTCTTGTTGCTGAGACAAAATACCTGACACCCAAATTTGAAGGGGGAAAGGTTTACTTGGCTCACAGTTTGTAGAAGTTTCAGTCCACAATCAGCTGGATCCAAGGCAGGATAGCATGGCAGACAGGCAGAAGGCAGCATGGTAAGCAAGGGAAGTAAAAAGGGGAAACAGACAAGCCTCTTTCTGTCCCTTATATTTTATCCAGCCTATCTGCCCTTAGGGTGGGTAGCGGTTCCACCCTTAATCCCAGCACCCTTAATCTTCATATCACATCCTTGTTCCCAGCAGATCTGTGCCAAACCAATCAGTGGACCAATTTAGTAATCACGCACTCTAGATCTAGCCACCTCTGAAAACACCCCACCTATGACCACCTGAGGCTTTGAGGGGGCATCTAGACACAAACCATAGCACTATCTTAGCTTTGCCTGGGACATGGCATCTCTTCTGTGATGGTCAAGAGAACACTGATCTCAGTAAGTTGCTGGGAGACTGGTGAATGAAATAGAAGGGACACTTCTAACTGTGCAGAGTTCAAGGGAGCCTCAGCCAGAGCAAATCCAAATGAGCTGACTTACAAATGGGTGAGATGGATTCTTTCCTGGAAGGGTACCTCACTTGAAGACTCGCTCACTTGGCTTCTCTAATAATGGGGATAATGTTAATGACAGCTCAGAACTAGCTACCTACAGTGTGAGGAGAACAGCCTGTATTCCAGGCTCCACATTCAACTCGTCCCCTCTATTTTCAATACAGTCTTCAGGATAGATCCAGGAGTTAGTCCTATGTGTACTGCTGCAGCCTCCCATTTAGACAGGAGTGTCCCGGAACTTCCCAGAATAGCTTTCATCTTCTCTGTCATGTGGGAGAAGCAAGCTCATAGGAGGTTCCCTGCAGGCTGGCAATTGAGCCCAGACAGAGCCCAGCCCTCTCCGCTGCTTTTCCAAACAGGAGCGGGCAGGAGGAGTGATCTGTGGGGACAGCGCCAGGCAGGCTGACGCGCTACTTCGGGTCTCCAGGGACACACTTTTTAAGTCCTGAGACTTTGACTTTCCGATTCTTGATGCAAATGCTTCTTCCACTGATTTGTACCCACATCCTTTTCGGATAAATGGATTGACAGGCTGTCTCATTTCCTTGTATCTTCCCGATTTGCGCGTTGTGCGAGCTGGGCCTGATCTCCTGCATGGAAAGATTCTCATTACAATGCAGACAGAAAATTCATCCATATGCAAAGATGAAAGCAGAGATAT
>PVJO010013361.1:0-52011 GCA_004026905.1 Hystrix cristata
TTGATTGGCCTTCTGGGAAATAATCCAGTAAAACTTTAAAAATGTTAGTTGGCACATACTTAAGGCTGTAGAGGCACATATTGGGTACCTAAGATACTGAAATTTTCTTTTCCTCTTTAAAAGCCCTGCAGTTTTTTCCAGCATGTCTGTGGTACAGACATGAGACAGATATTGTCATGCTTTGCACTGACACTGAAATAATCTAGACTTGAGATTGCAGTCATGAGAAATAATGTTTACTATGCTTCCATCTATAAGACACATATACATTTTCTCATTCTATGGGGTTATTCTGTTGTTTTTTCCCAGGTGGGAGCCTGCAAGCTGCTATATCTGAAAACATGAAGTCTGGTAATCATTTCCAAGAGCCAAAACTCAAAGACATCCTTCTGCAAATCTCTTTGGGGCTTCAGTACATCCACAGCTCTAACATGGTACACCTGGACATCAAGCCTAGTCAGTATGGTTCCTTCTGTTCATCCTGCCACATTTCGTTCTTCATCAAAATCTGTGCCTGTGGGTTTATTGAGTGTCTAAGTTGGTTTTTGCTAGTTCCTATCTTCAACTTGTTTCTCCTGAAAAATTTCAGTTACATTTCTTTAACCATTTCCCCCTTGTGCCCAGTGGATAGAAAGGAAAAGACTTGCCCATATAGCAAGGGCAAAATATAAAAGTAGGTATTTAATTTGCTACACAAATGGCAGTAAATTGGCAGTACTGTGATCACATATGTAGTGCTGTACATTTTCTAATTCAGCATTAAAGTAATAGAAATGGATGGTTTTATGTCTTGTCAGTGTGAAACCTCAGGATGAGTTAGTCGTGTGTGTGTGTGTGTGTGTGTGTGTGTGTGTGTTATTTTGAGACAAGAGTACTTTGCCACCAGTCTCTTCAGAATGTGAGATAATAAGTACGTTGATAGGTACTACTCATCACTTAATGTTGAAATGTAACATGAGAGATTTCATAGAGCAAAAAGGGCTTTGTAGTCTTGCTAAAACTACACAGAAGAAAAAAAGGAAGCAAAATCTAGAAAAAGCATCTTTGAGTTCAGGAATCATTACTTATGTCTACTCTGTATTCTTCAGGTAACATCTTCATTTGTCATAAGGCAAAAAGTGACCCTCCTGCAGTCCCAGAGGAGGTCGGAAATGAAGCAGATTGGTTTTTCTCTGCCAATGTAATGTATAAAATTGGTCAGTCTTCCTTGTCCTTACCAGTATGTTTATATCCTGTGAAACTTTATACTGATGACTCCTTTGAACACAGTTCTAAGAAAGACATACTTTTAAAGAGCTCTATTTCTTTTCTCTTTATTTTCTTTTTTCAGGTGACCTGGGCCATGTGACATCAATAAACAAACCCCAAGTGGAAGAGGGAGATATTCGTTTCCTGGCTAATGAGATTTTGCGAGAGGTATAGATTAGGGAAATAGAGAACTCTTTTCTTTTTCTCTTCTTCTCCTTCTTCGTCTTTCTTCTCCTTCTCCTCCTCCTCCTTCTTCTTTCTTTTCTTTCTTCTTCCTCTTCTTCTTTCTTCTTCTTCTTCAATTTATTTCTCCATGACAAGGTCTTGCTATGTTATCCAGGCTGGCTTTGAATTTGTGATCCTTCTCAGCATTGGGCTCCTGGGTAAGGGGGCTGAAGTCCTACTGAACTTTTTGGCTCTAAGATGAAGGCTCACAGTGCAAAATTCGAGTGTCTATTTATAATGTAAACATATAGTATCTCTTTTTCCATTCAGAGCAAAGACCAAATATAGGAGAGATACTCCTCCAAAAAGCATGGAAAAGCTGGCTCAGTCAAGAATGAATGAATATTCGTGCCATTTTTTTCTACAGGTCTTTCACTGTTTCTAGTATTGCTTAGAATTCCTAACCTTGTGAGATGCCTGTTTGGAAGGAATTCTCCTCCTAGTGCTCACATAGGTGCAACCCATCTTTATCATGCTATTATCTTTTGGATAGGACCATCAGCTCCGGTACTAAAATGACCTTTAGTCATTGCTCATCTTCTAAGATGTTTGTTGGGTCTGACCTAGGAAGAATATAACATCTTCCTGGGTGACAATCAGGAGGAAAACAAGTGTTTCCTTCCTTTGATCAGCTAATGTATGTGCCAACCCTCCTTGAGCCTGGCAAAGCAAAACAGAACTAAAATTCTGTCTTGGATTCTTCAGGCACGGCAGGTTTAGTAAGGTATAATTATGTTCCTTCTCTCTTCTTAAAAATAAACCATTAACTGTAGTAGATGTAATTTGGTCCACAGTGTTCAGAGCTTACATGTATTCAGATGAACCTCTCCTAGCAGTTATTGGATTGACTCTAATTGGCAAATTGCCTGGCCTTCCTCTCTGTTTTGCAGGATTATCGATACCTTCCCAAAGCCGACATATTTGCTCTAGGATTAACAATTGCACTGGCTGCAGGAGCGAAGACTTTACCCTACTGTGGTGCTGCGTGGTACCACATCCGTAAGGGGAACTTCCCGGATGTTCCTCAGGAGCTCACAGAAGATTTTCACGATTTGCTCAAGGTGACATAGTTCAAGATGAACAGAAGATGAAATGTCTATTTTTAAAAATGTGACGGCAAGTAGAGGGAAATGGAAAATGGAATTGTAGTGCCATGAACAGAAGGAGAAAGGAAATGTGACTAGAAAGCCCAGAAAAGATACAGAACAGACTGAAAGACTTCTCAGGGAAACTGAAAAGACATCATGAAATATTTCATCTTACTGTTTAAAAGTCCTGTTAGGAACATTTTTCATTTACTCTTCTTAATACACCTGTAAAATAGGAAGGTTGCATCTCATTGTGCAGAGGCAAAATCTTAAGGCTTACAGTAGCTATTTGACTCTTGTATTCAGTTAATTTTATTTATTTACTTATTTTTCAGCAGTAATTGGACTTGAATCCAGAACTTTGTACATGCTAGACAACTGCTCTACCACTGACTTATGTTTCCAGATTTTTGAGACAGGATCTTGCTAAGATGCCTAGGTGATCTTACTGCCTCAGCCTCCTGAATAGTTGGAATTACAGGCATGTGCCACCATGCCTACCTCAGAGTTAAAAATTGGCTAACTCTAAAATAAAACCTGGTCTTTTCTTTCCTAATTCAGGGTTTTAACGATTGTCACTGCTAATAGTGATGATACTAACAAAAGAGTTTGAAGTGCCTATAAAAAAGTATAAGCTACCTTACTGACAACTAACAATACCATCAATTAAGGAGCTATTGAAAAAAATGCGTGATGTCAATTAAAAAATCTATGTGTTTGTACTTAATATCTGAATACATATAGGGACAATGATGAGGATATTATATTGAAACAAAAAGATGAAGAGAAAACTTTACGCTGTCAAGAAGCCTATAATCATACCAAGAAAACTAAATGTACATATGACTTACTTCATGGATTAGGCAACAGAATTGGTTAGGATGCCTAGAATAGCTTTAAAATAGCTATCTACTATTTTTGGAGATTAGATCAGTATATCTGAAAATTTCAAATGCAGTTTATGAACCTGTCTTCCTGATTTTCTTCTGTCTTCCTGGAAGGAGGTAAGCCCTTCCCTGTAGTCCTTTAATTCAGTCTAATCTGTATGTATAAACTGCTCTCAAATTCTTTCCATGATTCTGGTCGCAAACAGATTTGGAGGAGAACTAAATCAAATTTCTCCGTAGGGTCAATATTGAACCCAACAATTGAATTTATTTCATTTCTCATCCAATTTGGTTTGTGACTACAATTGTGGAAAGAATTAAGCTTGTGAACTGAGGTACCACTATATAGTTGATACATATTGACTCTGCAGTGGGCCATACCGTACATGTGTGTTAGTTCATTAATTCTCACAATAGTCCTAGGAGAACACCATCCTCCCAAATTTCAGGTAAGAGAATGTGATCTCCATCAAAATTTACAACTTAGTCCCCAAGTGGAAGGGTCAATGTTTACTTCATTATATGACACTGTTAACTGAAATGTATCTATCCATCTAATTAAATATTTTCTACCACATTCAAGTTGGTTACAGAATCCTCTACCTTGACACAATGCTTTAGGAGTACTGTCACAGTGGGTCATTATTAGAAGATAAAGGAGCAAGATAACAGTAGAAAGTTGAATGAAGAGTTAGGTAAGCTGGGCTTTGGCCTTGGCCCTTCTAGTAACTTAGACAAGTCACTTTTCATGTAGCGACTCAAGTTTTTCCACATTAAAATTAAGGCAGTGGACTAGTCATCCAGCTAGCTCTAAAATATGAAACAGTACTTAACAAGTTAAAGGTGTGGACAACCGATATTACCAGACACAGATGATCCTTCTGTATGAGGGGGAGATACTTTTTAACTTATCCCTCCCCCTGCCCAGAAGAGAAGTGGGGTTTCACAAAAATCTACTGGCCACAGCTGGGCTGGAGTTGGTCCTAATGGGGAGAGCTTCCCAACAGTGACGCTTGTCTTTCCTTCTTTCTGGCCCTATTATTAGAATATGATCCATCCTGATCCAAAGGAGAGACCTTCTGCCGCAGCTCTGGCCAGAAGTCCAGTTCTACGGCCCTCCCAGAAGATGACAGAGGAGCTCCAGCAGCAGCTGAACTTGGAAAAGTCTAAGATAGCCATACTGGAAAGGTAGAGTTGGGTGCTGGAGTTAAGACTCTATTGCAAACTATTCACAATGGTAAAACCAGCTTTGCATGCCTCTATAGATTCAAATGTTTTTTTTTCTTTTTTTGTTCTTTGTTTTTGAGACTGGGTCTTGATTTATAATTCAGGCTGGCCTTGACCTTGTGGATCCTCCTGCCTCAGCCTCCCAAGGGCTGGGATCACAGGTGTGTGTCACCTTGCCTGGCTCTGAAGTCAAGTGTATGCATATTCTATGTTGTAATACATCAGCCCAGTGAGGCCTTTCGTAGCATAAGGCTAGGTAGCTCTGTGGCTAGGAGGCCTGAGAGAAAATCCCAGGTAATGTAAAGGAAGCAAGAAGGACGAATACGATGAAATACCACTGGTATAGAAAACTGGGGGTTCTGAGGGTCAGCAGGTTATCTAAATAAATGACGGTGATCACCTAAGGTAAGAAAACCTTAGGTAAGGTAAGTAGAGACTATTTTAGAAATCTACTTTGTTTCAAGGATAGGTATGCAGACACACTGTCCTGATATGTGTTTAGAAATTTTTTTTCCTGAGCAATTTGATCTTTCATGTAGCCTAGTATTCATTTATTAATCTGCTCATTCATTAAACAAATTGTGAATCAGATGGGGTGAGGTTGGGGTAGAGGTCAGGCAATGATGTTTGGCAGTGTTCTGAAGAAAATTTTAAGTGGTCATTGTAATACCATGTACTGCTGGAGTACAATAAGAAATGAAAAACGGTCCTTTCCTGATAAACTTACAAGTCCATCTTCTCTTCAATACAAAATCCATCTTGGAAAGATTAGTTTGAAAGCTTGAAAAATCTCCAAATTGATTTCTTGGTAATAAATTGCAAAGATACTCAGCCATTAGTTTGAAATCATGCCCCAAATGCCAGCTAATATTTTTTGTTCTAGTTTTGAGTTCCATTGTTCCAGGTAAGAAACAAAGCACTCATCCATATAAGTTCTTAAAACTGTAAGTACCTCTTTAAAAGCATAGTGTATGTAAATTGCGAGGCCAGCTCTGGAGATCCAATTAACTATCACCATCAGTAGCAGTGATGGGAAAGATGGCATCTTGTAGCTGTCTAGAGTGGGGGTTGGTGAGTATATTTTATGAAAGGCTAGATAGTACATATTTTATGCTTTGTGGGTTGTGATGGTAAATTCTGTTTCTGGCTAGGGAACAAGTCACCTATATCTGCCCCCCCCCCATTCATTTGCAGGGAACTGAGAGAAGTGCAGCAGGCCCAGTCCTCCCAGGGAGTCATCCATCATAGTGACCCTGAGGTCTCTGTGGGCCAAACAGAATCAAGCAGCACAAACGTGGAAGGAACAAGTTTGAGGTCTTTGAGATTTACCAGTGGGCAATCTTCCCCATAAGAACTCGCTTCACACCAGCTAACTATACCATAATGCCTCCAGAAAAAGATGTTGATCATCTAATCCTCTAGCCTTCCTCTTACAAAATGGAAAAACTAATCAACTTCAATGCCCAAAGATTTCAAAAGTCACCCTAACACACCCAAACACAGTATTTATAGCCAAGACCACAAAGCTACTAATGTTTCTTATTAGCAATGGTCTCAGGTACAATAATTGGAAGCCACTTTACTTCCCAAATGTTATATTCCTAATGCTACCTATCAACAACTTATATCCCTTTTGCATTCTCTGATGAATGAGAACACATGGGTGTCTGAACTGAAAGGAAAAAACAGCCTTTGGCCTGGTCTATGGACTAAAATTGCTGTTGCCAAGTTCTCACTAAAGATCCCAGAAAGAAAGAAAATTTGGCTTGAACTGAACTAAGACCTTACAAGAAAATGTGCCTGGATTTAGACAGTGCTTCCCATGTTACACGACGCTATTCCTAAAGGAGAATTTCCAGCCCCTCTGAGCAATGGTTTTCTTAATGTATTTTGTGGATGGAGGCAACTTCCCTGATACTGTATTTATTAAATGAATGGTTCCACCATTATGTGAGGTGGGTAAAAGTAAGACTACAAGTAGGCATGGATATGCCTGAGATGGTTATTAACTTGTGAAACAAAAACACTGGAGGCAAAGAGCTCAAGAGAAAGTTAATGTGGTTGTTCTGTCTCAGTCAATTTGTCTTAACCCTCTTATGGCTGTTGACTGGCTTTGATTTTCTGGATATTGCCACTTTCTCTTTATTTTAGCAGAATTTAGCTTTGTTTCCTGTGATTTTTAAGCATATTTTTTATCCAAATCCTGTGTACATTTTAAAGGATAAATAAAGGTTTTTATCTTGTCTAAAGTTGAATATGGGTAAGTCACACTTCTTTGTAATATGAAACAAAGAAGAAAGAATTCATGTTGGAAAATGTTTCATGAGTAAGTAGGTAAAAGAGATCTGATAAGTGGGGAGCAGGACATCTTGGCAGTAAGGCCTAGCTTCAGAAGTCCAAAGCTAATAATGATCAGACTTGGTTATAAAATAATGTTGGGGCTGGGGATTTAGCTCAGTGATTAGAGTGCTTGCCTTGCAAGCACAAGGCCCTGAGTTCAATCCCCGGCACCACCAAAAAAAAAAAAAAAGTTGGCCATAAAGGTACAGTATTTGATAATTTCTATTTGTGTCATCTTAATGAAGGTAACCTATTAATAGATTTTCTGATGCCTGATTTTTTTCCTTCACTTTTAGAAGCTAATTTTTTAAAAATTAAAGGAGTCTTCATACCACTCTTTGTTCTGCCTTGAAATGGCAATTTTTTTCCATGCAATTAAATTGCATGGAAAAGTTATTCCTATAATCTGTTGTCATTTTTATTTATTCATTTTCATTCAAGGCTGAAAATGTATCTCTTGCCACATCCCTGCCCTTATGTATTCCCCATGTACCTTGCAGTACAGTGTGAAGTCAACCACAGTTGTGATTTAGAAATAGGTGTATTAAGTGTATGCAATGTAAGCCAGAATTCCTTGTTTATGCTTGTCTTCTCGAGTACTGACAATTACTATTACTAGATGAGTCTGTCTCCTCCACTGTATTCCTCAGAGCCTGTCTTCACACCTGAATGGGCCTGGAGCTAGATAATTACTAACTTATCACTCTCTTTCTCTGCTGGGCTCTTTGGTGAAAGGGAGTCAACAAAATAGCCCAGAGCTGCTTAGATAAGACTGAATGTGAGAGGAATGGAGTTTTCACCAGGCTCAGGATTTCATCCCTTTTGTTTCAGTTGGACATTTACCCCTTGCCTAAGTAAGTTCTGTTTTTGCACACAGGTCATGATATAACTCAAATAATTGTTTAAATCATTGGGGTGGTGACATTAAAGAAGTTAAATGTAAATATTTTGGAAAGTGAATATGTTGCTTTTTAATAGATGTATCCTGGGGTTGGGGATTTAGCTCAGCAGTAGAGTGCTTGCCTGGCAAGCACAAGGCCCTGAGTTTGATCACCAGTACAACTCCTGCCTCCAAAAAAGACAATAGATGTATCCTAAACACAATTCCTGATACTTTAAGGTGCTGACATATAATCTTGAGACTTAGACACAGTAGAGCACAATGGTATTTCCTTAAACTCTAACACACGGACCAATGTAGAAAAGCCATTCATCTAAAGCTTTAGAAAAACGAACACTGAAAGACAAATGTGAACTTTCCAGCCTGAACAATTAAGACTTAATTGCCAAACTTGCTTTTTAACCACTTTAAAATATATGCTAACAATCACTTTAGGGAGAATTGCTGTAATTTTCCAACAATTATTATAAGGCCTTAGAAAAACTAAAAGCAAAAGGGTAGGACATGGTATTATTAATGTCTATGCAAGTCTTAAAGGCAGTACAACATGGTGTTTCAGGAACTCAACTTTGTAAAAGTGTAACTGAATGGAGATAAACATTAAAAATATTCCAATTAGTGAGCCAGACCTTCAGGTGGCAGTCAATAGTTCAGATTTTCCTTTTAAAAGACAAGCCTGGGCCTGAGGAGGCAATTTGTTTGTTGGAAACATGCAGCATGCCTTCCTCCTCTATAAACTGGACCAGGAGAGGAGGGAAATGGAGAGAGCTACATCCTTTCCCTCTTGCTGGCCTGCATTCTACAATCTGTAGGGCTCCAAACATATCTTTCTCACTATGGCAACGATTGGGGTAAATAAAGCAAAAAAACCCTTTTTTTTGGGTGCTGGGGATCGAACTCAGGGCCTTGCACTTGCTAAGTAAGCGTCTACCACATGAGCTAAATCCCCAACTCCAATAAGGCAAAATATAACAGGCACCAAGAAGTTCAGCAATCAAGATTAAAAATGAATTAATGCAAGGCACTATTTTAAAATATTAAAACTAGTGAAAAAGCCCGGAATGAATAAAATGAAATTTTAAAGACAAGATTTTCAGAGACAGAAGAGTGGGAGGGGAAAGGAAAGTAAAAATGATTAAGATGCAAAATGTATATGTACCAATTCCCCAAGAAGAATGTAATTATCATGTATCACAGACATACTGGTTAAAAAAAAAAAACTTAAAAAAGACACAAAAAAGGCACTTCCAGAATTGCTTCAGAAAGTGACAAGAACAATGGGCTAAATATATTAGAAGCAATGGGGAGTATTTTGAGAAGGATTAATGACAATGTGTCATTTAGTGCAATCAACTCTTATAAAAGGGGCAAGAATGACGGGATAGGTAGGTGTTCAAAGTAAGGGTATTTTAAGGGTGATTAATGGCAAAGTGTCTTTTACTATAATAAAACATTTTTAATAAAAAAGACAAGATTAGTAAGCTGAAGTTAATTACTATATATCAGATTGTCACTACATCACGAAAAATTGTTGGGTATGGCAAGTCTCTCAACTGAAACAAGCAGAAAAGTAGATTCTGAAAAAACTGACCATTTACTTCCATTAAGGCCAGGAAAGTAAAATTATACAGTAATTCCGTTTTTGTTTTAAATAAACTTTAAATAATGTTTTGATCCATCTACTTTAATTATTTTCAATATTTCAACTACTTTTACGTTTTGGACAAAAATTAAAAGACTATATGGTGCACTGTCTTCTTGTGCTTCGGGCTCCAATATGGCTCTGGTCTGTAAAGTTTTAGTATTTTGTACTTCATGGATTACTTAATTTTGGGTTTTATAAATATTACATTAAAATAGAGATTATCTTGACTGCCAATTTTTTTTTTTTTGACTGCCAATTTTTTGGTATCCCCTTACTTTTCTTTTTTCTGGTGCTGGGGATCAAACTCGGCCTTGTACTTGCAAGGCAAGCACTCGAAGCACGGACGTTAATTCCCAGTCCCACGACCCTTTTAATTGTGAGGCCTCGGCTCTTTCTCTACTCGTTCGTTTTCCTGCTTTTCTTACGGCTTTAGGAGGACTGGGCTGGGTTTTTGTTCCTCCTGAGGGTGGAGCTATTCTGTATTTCGCTTACCTTGTCCTCCCTTGGGTCCGGCTGAGGACCTCATCAAATAATTTCATCTCAAGGAAATTTGAAACCTATGGAACACACCACTGTCTGAGTGTGCGTTGTAGAAATACTACCGGTCCACTTCCGCTTGGGCAGACTCTACCGGAACTCCGATATTAAGGGGTCATGTTTCCCGTAGTACGAGCCGGTAGCATTTCTGCAACGCACACTGCAGACAGTTTCCTCTTTCCTGTCGCGAGCCGCGCGTCTTCAGTGCACCGGAAGCGATCTCCTGACTGGAGGTGGTGCGCGCTGGCACGTCAGGTGAGGGAGGGAAGAAGGAGGCCGCCCGCGTCGCTCGGGAGGTGGTGCCTGAAGGGTGTCTGACCTTTCTCTTTCACTCGTGCGGAGGACTTTGGTGTTTGCTGCGGCTCCTCTACGGTACCGGTGGAAGCCCACCTGTGAGAAAGGGCGCCTGCCCATCCCCGCGGTGGGGCGGGGAAGCCGGGGTCCGCGGCGCCGCTCCGTCTTTGCTGAGGGGGAGAAGGCTGCTTCCCCGCCCCCATCCCCCGCAGTAACATGTTTCAGATTCAGGCCCCTTAATGACGCTGATGTTTATTGAGCCCTTGCCGTGTGTTAGAAGTTTAGAATACAGTGTACCTTGGTTGACAAACTCGACTCTTTCCACGATTCTGGTCACAAACCAAGCTGGACGAGAACTGCACTGAATTCATTGGTTAGGTTCCATGTTGCTCTTAAGGGGAAATTTGATTCGGTTTGTTTAACAGTGAATAAATCTGACAAAAATGCCTCCCTTAAGGAAGCTTGCATTTCAATAAAAGATGACAATGAATTGAAAGTGGGATTAACTCAGGGTCACATTTTTTTTTTTTTTCTATATTGGAGCAAGAGGAAGTTAACAAGTGGCATCAGAGATCTGAGGGTTTTTTGGGGAGAGGATCCTACTTCATATGGGAAAATATGTTGACGTGTTGTCGAAATTTGGAACTGTGTAAAATCATGCATGCACTTATGAATTTAGGACTAATGAATTTGTGCTCTTGTTACAAGATGTAATTTTTTTTTTTTTTTTTTTTGTGGTGCCGGGGATCGAACTCAGGCCCTTGTGCTTGCAAGGCAAGCACTTTAATCACTGAGCTAAATCCCCAGCCCAAGATGTAATATTTAATTTACCTTTTTTCTTTTTTTTTCAGGAAACGCCCAAAGGTTAGATTGTAATAAAAAGAAAGTAGAAGTCATGCTTTTTCGAAGACCTGTGTTACAGGTAGTCACTTTGCTATATGAACTGAGCTGTGTTGTCATTAGCTGTTGGGAATCGGGTTTCTTTAGCCTTTTGACTGCAGGGACAACAGACCCACCATCCTATGGATATTCATTTGGTTGGGAGTAGATTTTGTCATGTCAAAAATGTTTGCTATGCAGATTTTCAAACTTACTTATCTGTATAATAGGAATTATTAATTTTTACAACACTGTTACTAGCATTTAAATCAGAGAGCATTATTTGACAATTAGTGATCTAAGAAGAACCATTGTTCCAGTATTTCTTAAAAGGTGTGTGGTTCCTTTTCCGATCTTCTGCCTCCTCCTTTGTTACTAAATGCTTTTTACATCTTGCTACACTGAGGAAAGTGGCTTGGGTCTCAGCAGCACCACAGGTTTAGTGCCCAGAACTGATTCTTATTCCATGCAGTCTGGCTACTCTACTCTGGCCGACCTTGCCAGCTGGGGCTACCATTTGTCCATACTACATTTGGATACCAACTACTGTAGAGTCTCCTTTATAACATCTCTTTGTGACTCCCTGTCGTCCTGTTGAGACTAATGATGTCTCATTTCCTCTTTGAAACCCATTGTCATTGCTACCCTATTGTCAAATTGACTTTATAGTCTTCGATCCCTTCTTTACCTATATGTATTTTTAACCTGATTTTTAAAATGTGTTGAAATGTGAAACATGGGAAAGTTACTACTATCTTGATAATACTACAATACTACAATATGTCTAAAATATAAAAAGCTAAAAGTTTAGTTTTAGGAGTCATCCAAGTTAAACACTCCTTTCCACATTTCTGTTTCTCTAGTAGGGTTTGATTTTTATGTGTGCCTAAAATAAGACACATTGTTATTCTTGTCAGCTGTATGAGTTCTGACTCATCTAACCACTTAAGTTAGTGTAAATCTGTGAATGTAGCATGGTTACTAGTTAACAGTTTGATTCTGTAAGTTATAGCTTTAGTTCTACTATAGCCTTTATCCTAAAATTTAATGACAGGATTATAGCCAGCAACACCCCAGGAATAGGTGTTCATTTGATGAATTTTCTGCTTTTCGTATTAACAATACTGACCTTTGAGAACTATTTCTCTGATAGAATGTCTGGCTCTCTGAACTCGGAATCCAGTGATGTGCATCCTACTTTTATGGTAGCCCTTGCACAGAATGTCTCTAAGGAGGCAGCAGAGGGTAGTGGGAAAAGCAGCAGCCACCGTGTCAGACAGCCTTGGGTTCCAGTCTTGACTTACTACTTCTGTCCTCCAAGATTTTGGGCAAGTTACTGACCTTGTCCAAGCTTCAGTTTCTTTGGCTCTAAAGTGGGGGATAACTTTACATTATTTATACATTTGGTTTTAGGATAAATGATACTAGGTAAAACAGCTGTTATTCAGTAACGATAGGTATTATATACATTGAATGCTGCTCTTACATGGCAATGACTGCCCTTTTCCAATGATTGTGTGACTTGGACATATCTTGGCACTTAACCAAATTCATAATACTATTTTTCTTTGATCCATTGAAATCAGGAATTTCCCATCAGGTATTTATACAACTTTACTCTGGGCTAAGCTTACTGCAGGAGCTCTTTATTTATGCAGTAGCCTAATGAAGTAGTTGCTATTTGTCATCATTTTGGCTCATTTTTAACTGAAGCCATTTAGGCTAATCTCATTTGAGGTATCTCCTGTTTCTTAAGAGTGCTGGATTTGTTTTTAATACTTGACTGAAACTCTTAGGAACGGGTTGGATTTACAATCCCTGTCATATTCTATATTGTGCAAGTCATACCATTTTGATTTTACCTTTTATGTGCAAACACAGAAGTACCATAGTCAGATATATTACCACAAAAGAAATAGGCGAGGACTGTAAGTTAACTCTTGGGGGTGCGCTGTACTATCTTTGTACCCTTAGCTTTTGTAGTCAGCTGCTCTGAAAATGTTTGCTTGGTCGTTCTTCCACAATATTTTGGGAGCACATTGGGAGACCTTCTCTTCTGTGCTCTTCTCTTTCAAACCTCACAGGAACTACTGACTAAATGGTGAATGATATGAGCAGGTCTTCTGTTTGGATTTGCCTTTCCTAAAAAATTAAAGCCATGTTACTCATTTGTTTTCCTTTAGGTGCTTCGTCAGTTTGTAAGACGTGAGTCTGAAGTAGCCAGCAGTTTGGTTCTTGAAAGATGTAAGTGGCTAATTTCTAAGTTTATAGTGTTATTCTGAGTGCCGTGGAAGAGAGGTGCCGGGTTTAATTATGTTAACTATCATGTCTTTGGCTTAGACTTGCTGCTTAGATCTTGGCTGTGCTCATCAAGCTATGGTGACCTACTACAAATTGTTCCTTTTTCTCTCTAGTTGCCTGATACTGCTTATTCTTTTCCTCATTGTCCTGCTGGAAGGATGTCCTTGAATCATATCTGGTTATTTGAGTCTTCCAAGATTATGTTAGAAATATTGTGAAAGATACTATTTCATAAGAATACTCCCTTTTGGAATAAGGAGTTGTAGATCTCAGATTTTATTTAACTCCACAGTTTTCCTTTAAAAAAAAAAAGGTGTTTTAAAGAAGAATTTAAAAGCCAGGTGTGGTGATATACACCTGTAATCCCAGCACTCAGGAGGCTGCGGAAGAAGGATCACTGAGTTCAAGGCCATCCTGGGGTACATAGTGAGTTTAAGCCCAATCTAAACTATACAGCGAGACCCACTTCTCAAAAAAAAAAAAAAAAAAAAAGAAGAAGAAGAATTTAAAGTTTGTTCCATGGGGCTGCTTTCTCTGGCTTTTCTTCTTTCTTGCCAACCCCTCCCCCAACCTTTGTTTCCGCTTTTACTTGCTGATCTTCTAGAACTTGGATTTTGCTTAATGCAGAGGTGGAAATTGATGTAGTGTATGTATCTGTTCCTTCTCTGGACATTTCTCTCAGTCAGGTGTGTAGTCATCTTCACTTGCTATAACAAATTGTCATGGACTTTGTGGCTTAAATAGTAGGTATTTACTTCTTGCAGTTCTGGAGGCCAGAAGTCCAAATTCAGGGTGCCAGCATGGTTGGACTCTTGCTGATGATCTGCTCGCTTGCAAATGGTTGCCTTTTTACTGCGTCCTTCCTTACATGGCACAGAGGGAAAACTGATCTCCCTCTTTTTATAAGGCCAGTAATCACATTGTGTAGGCTTTACCCTCAATACCTCATTTAAATTAATTATTTTATTCAAGGCTCACTTCCAAATACTATCCTACTGGGGGTTAGGGCTTCAAGATAGGAATTTGGAGGGGGAAACAAGCATCCAATCCATAGCACATTCTCGGTGTCATTTTTTCTCCACATTGCATTTCAGCTTTGAATCGTGTGCAGTTACTTGGGAGAGTGGGTCAGGACCCAGTCATGAGACAGGTGGAAGGAAAAAATCCAGTCACCATATTTTCTCTAGCAACAAATGAGATGTGGCGATCAGGGGACAATGAAGCATACCAAATGGGTGAGTATAAAAGGCTGGAGTTTTAAATTTACTAGAAGTAAATTAACTTTTTTTATTGTCAATTATCTAAATAGAGATAGCTATTTTTAGACAAGGTCTGTCTTTTCTAATTTTGTCCTGTTCTTTTAGAAATAGTGAGTTGAGTTTTTAAAATGTATTTTTTATTTCGTGTATGTTAATTTTACAAAATACTGGATTTCAATGTGGTATTTTCATACATGCATGTAACATTTTGATCATATCCATCCCCCCATTGCCTTCCCTTATACTCCTCCCCCTTGTGAATTAGTTTTTCTCAGCATGTTGTCTTTTGGTGTTTATTTTGTCTGGGGCATTTGTATTTTTTTTGTTTGTTTGTTTGTTTTTGTTTTTTGAAATTCATTGCGTTGCACTCCCACATCAAGAAAACAGAACAAGCTCAAATAAATAACTTAATGTTGAACCTGGGGATTTAGCTCAGTGGGTAGAGCACTTGCTTTGCAAGCACAAGGCCCTGAGTTCGATCCCCAGCACCAAAAAAACAAAAAAAAAAACCGAAACAAAACGTCTAGAAAAAGAACAAATCAAACCTAAAGCTCATACAAGAGAGGAAATTATAAAGATCAGAGCTGAAATTAATGCAATTGAGACGAAGAAAACAGCACAAAGAATCAATGAATCAAAGAGTTGGTTCTTTGAAAGAGTAAATAAAATAGACAAACCCCTAGCCACTCTTGTCAAAAAAAGGAAAGAAAAGACACAAATCCATGCAATAAAAAAATGAAAGGGGTGAAGTCGCCACTGACCCTGTGGAAATTCAAAGGATCATCAGCACCTACTTCAAGAACCTATACTCAAACAAGATGGAAAACACTGAAGAAATGGAAAGATTCTTAGAAAGATATGAACTATCTTTTTTTTTTAAGTACATATTTGCTGTACGTAATGATTACATTCATTGTGGAGAGTTGGTACTTGAACATAACACATCTTAATTTTTTTTTAATCCTGTTCCCCTCTTGTCTAGAGCATTTGTAACCATGTTTTCTGTTCTTGTTGCTTAGGCGATGTCAGCCAAAAGACGACATGGCACCGAATATCAGTGTTTCGGCCAGGCCTTAGAGATGTAGCGTATCAGTATGTGAAGAAAGGGTAAGTACAAGAAGGAAAGACCTTTGGATTGAATGGTTTAAAGTACTGATAGCAACTGGCGTCATGACAAGGAACTAACTTTATCCCTCAGAAATTACATAAGTGGTACTTATGAATTCCTTACTCGTGTGGAATGTGTCTGTGTGTATGTGTGTGGCTAACTCAAAGGTATACAAAACATGGTTTTAGCTTTCTAAGAACTTATAATTTAGGGCAAATGAAATATATACAGAAATAGAAGTAGATGAGACAAGAGAAGTAAAGTGTATCAAATGCCACCATAACACCTATTCTTTGAGCAGCAGCAACATGTGCTTTTAGGAAGACCCATGCCTCTATGACCAGGGACCCTGGAGGTGACATTTTGACTCTTGGCATCCACATGACATCCTTAGAGGATCTGGAATGTCCGAAGGGTGGTATACTGAGTTACTATGGTACTGTTCTTGCAATTATTTCATTTTGGAATTTTCTGTAGGCTTAGCAGTTCCCTTTTGCAATGCTTGACTTGATTATATATGAGAAGTATCTAAACTCTCAGGACAGAGGGATGTGTTTAACAACAGTTATATTAATAGTATGTTGAAAAATACACTGTTTTATAGAAATAAAAGTTCATGAAAAACAATTTAGCAGTAACTAAACTAATTATTTTCAATAACTGCATACCTTTTCTTCATATATATCTCCATTGCCTTTAACATACATATGTTTTCTATATGCATTTACAAACACATATAGGATATTTAAAGGAAGATGTCAATATGCAGTTTGACCTACTGTTTGATAAGTCTCTGTGTGTCTTTGGTGCCCCGTTAGTTATTAGTTTGTCTTCTTTCTGTATTGTACTTTTGTAGTAGTGGTGGCCTCTGAAAACTGATGCCAGTGGAGATCATTTTCTACCCGTCACATAGTTGGGATTGTTTCGTAGTTCAGCCTTTTATATAGGCTACAAATAGTCACTAATGCTAAGTAATACATGAAAGTGAAAAATCTCGATTTTGAATTTTAATAATCTTAAGTCTCTTGAGAATAAAGTCATGAACTTCACTATAGATGAGAATTGGTAAGTTACAAGCAGTGTATCTGTTAAGGATTCCAAAGTGGTACATTGGAAATCATCCCTAGAGATTTAAAGGATGCTACTATATAAGTTGTTCTTCCGTTCTTCATAGTTTTAAATTTTTTTGTTTTTAAATTTCTATAAAGAAGCTAGCTGAAGGTTGAAAATGTAGTCCATTTTACCTAAGTGTATCCGAGTCTGTTTTTACATTATGTTTCAGTACTGTTAATTCTGAACTTTGAGAAGTAGTAGCAAAAATAAAATAATGTGTAATTATGTATTTTGTCTTTATTTTTTATTTTTATTTTTATTACCATTGCTGCTTGACTCACTCTTGTAAGCAGTTTAGAATCTCCAGACTAAAACAAATTTTATTTATATCAGGTCTCGAATTTTCGTGGAAGGGAAAGTAGACTATGGTGAATACATGGATAAAAATAATGTGAGACGACAAGCCACAACAATCATAGCTGGTAAGAAGCTTGTAATAAGAGCCGTTTTTTTTTCTTTTCTTCCTTCTTTGAAAGCTAGACTGTGCTGCAAATAACTCACTGGAGCTGTGAGTACCAGTGCTTATGAAACTGTATGGAATTTTATACCTTTGCTTTTTCTGTTTGCTAAGTGTTTCTACATTTATATATCTTCCTTTAGAAGATTGTCTGTATTCACAGTTTTAGTTCACAGATAACTTTAGAGTATAAAATTGAGTTGTCCATGCTAGTAGTTACTGTTAAGTGTTGGAAGAAGTTACCCCCTAGGGTCTTTTTAAAACCATGGCCTAAACTGGGAGAACCATGTGCCAAGATAGCTGCGTCAGTGTGGCAGTAGAGATCTGTGTAGATTTATTCAGAACCTCTTTGGAAGTTCATACGTTGAAATTTCTATACAAAATGTAAAGAAAAAAAAATTAAAATGCAAAAGAGGAACATATAAAACTTGAAGATTAAGAAAACTTCCCAAAGCAGTTTTCAAACTTCAGAAAAAAAATTTTGAAAACAGTGTAACCCCTTGGACCTTTGTATATTGACTTTGAAAAGTGTTTTTCTATATAAAATTATTATGCTATGCTTGGATTAGTGGAATATAAGTACTGTAGCAATTTAATACTCACCATCTTACTCAAAATACACAAATAAGCTCTTCAACATTTGGAATGTATATATTATTCTTTTTTTCTTTTTTCTTTGAACTTGTTTTGCCATTTTCATTTCTTCCTCAAAAGTGTATTTTAATATACTGTGTAGTTAAGAATCTTTTATTTTTACTTTGGGTTGTAAGAAAAATACATTCGTATAGTCATTCCTTTGAATTTTTAGAGAATCAGTTCCAGGATCCCCAACAGACACTAAAACCTGCAGATGTTCCAGTCTGTTACATAAAATGGTGGACTATTTCCATATAACCGACACAAATGCTCCCGTATACTTTAAGTCATCTCTAGATTACTTACAATGCCTAATAATAATGTAAAGTCTATGTAAATAGTTGTTTACTGCATCATTCAGTGAATGATGACAAGGAAAAGTCTACATGAGCAGTGCAGATGCAGTTGTTTTCAAGGATTTTTGATCTATGGTTGGTTGAATTTGTGGATGTGTAACCTATGAATATTGAGGGCTGACTGTACATAAAAGAAATTTAAAAATACTAAAAAATTCTATGACAGCCTCTAAATGACATGTTTCTTCTTGGTTGAATTATTGCAATTCCTTTTCGTACCTACTGGAGACCATTTTTATTTTTTTGTGTGTGTATGTGTGCAGGGTTTTTGTTTAATACGTCTGAAAGGAATGCATGTACAAAGATTGAGACTTGAGAAAGCATTGGTTCAGCACTAATGAAATCTACAAGAATTAGGATTTTGAGAAGGTGGAAAAAATTACCTGAACATTTTTAAAAATTGGAAACTGCATCAAAAATAAGCTGATAAAATCCCTATTAACACTTAGTAAGAGTCTTCATAAGACTTCTTGCGTGATTTTTATTAACTAGAGAGTCAAGCGTTTGCTATAGGGTTCCTCATATGCAAAACAGAAATAAGGGGATTCCCCTACCTGGTCCCCATTTGGTAAGTTACTTCCCACCCCCAGCTTCTTAATGAAGCAGGCCTGCATCCTCACAACCTGAAAGAGGATACCAGTTGTCCTGTAGGCTTGTCACACCACCCCTCATATTTCCTCTGTGTGTCAGGTCTTCAGCTGGGGAACACCAAACACCAAACACTACTGAGTTGCAAATCTGTGCTAAGCATATAAGACAATGACTGATGGGGAAAATTGTTTTTAACTACAAACTCAATCCATTTGCTGTATTTCATTTTTTTTTCCATTTGCTGTATTTCAAAAGGTGCAGTACTTTATTTATCAGTGAAAGAAGTTGGAACTTCCAAAAAAAAAAAATTTAGCAAACGGCAAACATTTCTTTCCTTGAAAGTCACAGTCACATACAGAGTGCGTCCTAGAAAAGAGGAAAGGCAAGACAGCTTCCACCCACTTTTGTGTCAAATAACTGAATCTACTCAAGAGTGGAGAGAGAAAGAAGGCAGCTTTCAAAAAGGAGTATATTATTAAATGAGGCCTTTACTCTACTCCTTCCTCAGAGTGCCAGGTGGGGAACACATTTTCTAAACTAGATCTAGGAAGTGGAATGTGGAATCAGTCTGTCCTCCTTCCCTAAGGACTGTCGACTGGTTAATGAATTAAAAATACCAGACTAAAAACAAACCCCACACACACTCCCCCAAAAAAAGAAGGGAAAAAAATACTCAGTCTGTTATAGAGTCACCACAAGCATGCCTTACTTTTAAACAACCACAAAAAAGTTTTTTGAAACAACAAAACAGAAATTAGTACTGATCACTTTTCTGACAATCACAATTACTCAAAATTAACTAGTACTGGGAGGGGCAGGGGGGCATACCTATCGGCCGTGTCTCACAGGATTGCATGTGGGTAGGTGCAGGACATTTGTCATTATTGCAGAAACATATTTTAACTTTTAATCTTCAGTTTAATGTAAACACTGCTTTTAGTATGATGCTGACACCAGCTGTGCAGAAAGGGATCTGGAAAGATGTTCATAGCAGCACACACTTGCGGCTCTTCTTAAATTCTGGAGGCTCGAGGGTGGCCAATATTGCTTCATCAAACACATTCTTCAGGCCTTTCTGTGGGATCGCAGAACACTCCACACACTTTATAGCCTTCAGATCACAGGCCAGCTTTTCAGCAGTGTCCGGAGTGATGGGTTTCTGTTTGTTCTTGGCAAGTTTCTCAATAGTAGAGGAATCATCTCTGAAATCAATTTGGGTCCCAACAAGAAAGAAAGGAGGCTTTGGGTAGTTGTGAGTTATCTCAGGCATTCACTTTTCTTTCACATTTTCAAATGTGGATGAAGAGATCACTGAAAAACAAACTAGAAATGCATCTGTTTGTGGATAACTCAGTGGTCATAATCTGTCATAATCCTCTTGCCCTGCATTATCAAAAAGTCCAAGGGTATATGGCTCTCCACCAATCATAACTGTGACTGCATAGTTGTCAGAAACAGTTGGTACATATTCGGACGGAAATTTGTTGTATAGGATATCAGGAGACATGTTTTACCAACAGCACCATCACCCTCAACAACACACTTAATCGTCTGCATTGTGGAAATAGTTTAAGTATTTCAAATTCGATGTTGACCTCAGCTTCTCTGCCAGGGTGTTGGCTGAGACCATTTTTAATACATTAATATAAAAAACTAAAATTTTATTGAAATATATCTCTTAATGAGATAGATCAGTCACGGCGAAGCTTTTAGAGCTTTTTTATTTTTGGTGCCAGTATTGAATTCAGGCCTTGCGCTTGCTGGACAAGTACTCTACCACTGAGCTAAATCCCCACCCACTTGTTTAGAGCTTTCAGTGATAGAAACAGCCCACTGGCACAGGTGCCGTAGGTTCACCACCACTGTTACAGATGGTGCCTTCTTTACTTCTTAGATAAATTGTTAAAAGTAGGCCTTACTAAGACTCAATTCTGTTAATTTGTTTGTTTTTATTGATATAAAGTCAAGAAACCTTATTTTTAGAAAACAATGAATAGAAATGAATAGCTAGGTGTGGTGGCACATGCCTGTAATCCCAGCACTTGGGAGGCTGAGGCAGGAGGAACTGCAAGACTTCGAGGCCAGCCTGGGGTACATAGTGAGACCCTGCCTCCAAAAACCCATCTTATAGTAATATCTCAGTGTTTATGTACTACTGACAATGCTCAAATTATTATCTTTAAAGTTATTTTATTGTGGAAAATATCAAATATACATAAAATGTAGAGATGTTAGTAAAAATGAGTCTTCATCATTCAGATTCATCAGTTATACCTGAGGGATGAGTGTTGCTTCTGTGTCCTTGGCCACTTTGCTTCTGCCTGGATCTTTTTTTTTTTTCGAGACAGGGAAGGTATTGCTGTATATTCTAGGCTAGTCTCGAATTCATTACGTAGCCCAGGCTGTCCTTGAACTCGAGGCCCTCCTCTTGTCTCAGCCTCCCAAGGGCTGAGATCACAAGTATGTGCCACCACGCCTGGCTACTGTCTGGATCATTTTGAAGCAAATCCCAGATATTGTTTGGTTTCAGTAGTTATCTCTAAAAGATAAGGTATCTTTTCAAAAAGCTAAGTACAGTGTTGTTACCATGCCTATATTAAGGTATTTTTTTTAAACTTTTTAAATATCAAGTTTACTAAGTATCAAATTTTCTTGATTTCTTCACGAACATATATACATCATATCACACAGTTATGCATCTTAAGTCTCTTAATTAACACTTTCCCTTTGCTGTTTGCTCTAGAGTTCACATTTTAACCAGTGTACGTATTGATAAGTTATAATTTTTTGTAAAGAATAATCATATATCTTCTAATGGTTTCTTTGAGAGTATATTGACCTCGAAAACCAACATAGGTATTTTCCTGACCTTGGTTTTTTTTTTTCCCCACTATAAATCAAGCGTGTGGACAAACTTTGGACTGTTCAAATCATTAGGCTGTTACGAGCCAAACCAAATAGAAACATTTCAGCTTGTCTACCATTTGGTTGTTTTCTTTTCACCAGTTATCACTAGCATGGTCAGTTAACTTTGTCTTCAGTGATTTTTGTTTTTTTTTTCTGTTGTTGTTGTTGTTGTTTTTTTATTTTTACCAAGAACATGTATTGGTACATTGTATACATAATGATCATAATCAACATGGTTATTTTGTACCTGTACATGATGCATCTTGGTTTCCCCCCTCTTCCCCCTCTCTTCCCCTCCCCTCCCTTCCATTCACCCACCTCTCCTTATTTGCAACAAGTGTAGTTACACTTTTCCATTTTTTTCCCCTTTCATCTTACTTTTCTTTTAACCTTCTTCTTTATCCCCCTTTTCCCTATCTAGTTCTCCTCTCTTTTGAATACTATCTCTCTTTTTTTTTTAAACTTAATATATATTCTACCCCTTTGTCCTTATGGTTTCTCATATCAGAGAAACAATTTGATGTGTACTAATAAGTGTCTGATTTATTTCACTTAATAGTATGTTCTCAAGGAACATCCATTTACATACAAATGACTCTAGTTTATCCTTTTTTATGGCGCTGTAGTACTCCATTGTGTAGAAAAACCACATCTTCTTTAGCCATTCATCAGTTGTTGGGCATTTAGGTTGTTTTCAAGACTTAGCTATTACAAATTGTGCTGCTATGAACATGGTTGTGCGTATATCACATGTGATATGGTCTTCAGTGATTTTTGAAATGAAGAAAATAGAATTGAACTTGCTGTTTTGTAGACAATATTTTTTCCTCTAGAGTTTATGCCAGAATTTAATACTAACCACCAGTGGATGGCACTCTTGAATTTTTACACAATGATGTCAATTCTAATAATCTCTTCTCAAGTAAAAAATACTCTGTTTTTGGAATAATAATTATAAAGTCATGATCAGATATTCAATCATTATATAATAATCTGTTTATGGATAATTTTATACTTAAAATAATTTAAAATTTGTGAAATTACATAGGAAATACTGCTTTATCTCTTATCCTTTATTTATCCTTAGCTAACTTCCTCTAAAATAGCATTTGCAGGGCAGTGTCTGATGTTTTGGGGTAAAAATGATTAATATTTGTTAGTAAAAATTTCCACTGAAATGGGTATATAATAGTCATTTTGTCTTAAAATTTAAAAATAAAATTTCTTAAACATACTTAAAGTTTAAGTAAATCTACAGTTTCTAACAAGGCCATGTGTGGATCCCCATCCTAGTTTCTCTAACTGTGGCGTGTGGAATGGTCCTCTTCTGTGGTAGTGCGTATGCCCTGGTTTTATGGCATCTCTTGAGCATTGCAAGCATCCCAATTTGTGACCACTTCTATTAGAGGAAGTTACTGCTTGAAGATTTTAACTCTCATCAGGACAGACAAGAACTGCTGCACCTCTTCTAATGTAGTCTGCATTGTTGGATAAATAGTGGAAGCCCAACTTTTAGCTCCATTTATGCCCGTTGTATATCCCTTTCGTGAACATAGCAGAAATTATACTCTAAAAACTTAAAATGGTACTAATTATGTATTATAAGGAAATTATTAAATGATATTTAGTTCAGAAATTAATATTTATATTTTGATTTTTTTTTACAGATAACATTATATTTTTGAGTGACCAGACAAAAGAAAAGGAATGAACGGATGATTCTTTGGCCATTGTTTGGTACAGTCTCATTTCCAATCACGTATAATCTTTATAGTTTTAAGGACAAGAATTAAAGTGATATTTTATAAAATGATTGATAATCTTTTCTGTCACTCTCTCTCCCCTTTATGTGGCATATGCCTTGGTAGGTCGTATCAGTTATGGCATTTACTAGTTGTTTATTTTTTTAGGGTTGGTTTCTTTGTACAGGTATACAAAATAATGAACTTTCAGGTTCATCTATCTGTGTTATAGCAAAGGGATAAATGTTCTTTGGAAGATCCCCTGTTTCTGTGTACATTTCTATTTCAGTACTGATTCAACCCCTCAGTATTTATTGAGCATTACTATATGTCAGACATTTATCCTTTGGTTGTAAATACTGATTTTCTTATGTTTGCTCTGTAGACTTAAAGGTAAGGACTAACTTCTCTGGGGACCTGCACTTTAGCCAGGGTGTGGCACAGAATGAACACTCAGTAAATGTTGACAGATGAATGATCTCCATGGGATGTTGAGCTTTAGTTCACATTGAAGGAGGCTGGTGAACTGTGATTAGTGTCTAACCTGTGTTGTTCATATCTTCAGTTTTTAGACAGTTTCCCCATAGCATTTGTGACACATAGTTTACAGCAGTAAAGACCTGAGATATAACTGGAGATGAACTAGTTTGTCTGTAGGTGCTCAGCTTTTATTATTCTGTGTTTTTCCAAGTCCCTCTTCACTATCCATTGCAAGGTTTCTTTCAGAACTCTCAGGGTTGGGAAGGAATCCCCCCCCCTCCGCCCCCCACTGCCCACCGCTTTTTTTCAGTGCTGGATGGAACCCAGGGCCTTGGGCATGCTAGGCAAATACCACCACTGAGCTATATCCCAACCCAAAGATTCTTTTAACACCTTTGACATTACCTTCCTAGAGCCTCAGGTATTGCATTTTCCTTTTATTTTCTGCTAGATACTAATAATTACTAATAAAGATTGAGTCAATTTAGTTTTCAGTGCATTTTGTTGGTAGAATTTGTTTTGGTCTTTCTCAGTTCTGCCTGCAATTTTCCAGAGGCTAGCTGCTGCTGATCGAGTTGTTTTGTTCAAGTGTTAGAAGTCCCTCATTCTCTCTGTCCCACTCAGTGGCCAGTGTAGTCCATCCTGTGGATTTGTTCCTCAGGCTGTGTATTCTGTCCTTTATCCAAGAATGTGGTGCTAACTGTAGCTTAGGTTCTGTTGAACTTAACTATTTCCTGCGCGCTTGAGCGGCCTTTTTGTGCTTATGGTGTAGTTTGGTTGAAGAAAGATGGTGTTCTATAGCTTTAACCTCTCCTTAGGAACAGTAGAAATTAGTTACTGTTGCCTCTTATCAGCTGTTTTTGTCTGTCTGCAATGAGAACCACTAGTCAGCAAGCACAGTAACTCTGCTTTTTCAATTCACACATTGAATCTTTCTCATGAGGTAGTTTTAGTCCTTTATTGCTATATGCCTGAAGCAAAATTGTAAAGTAAGTAAAACTTGTCTTTTGAGCAACTCGTATGTCTTCTCAGCAAAGCAGCTTTTATACTCCTTAGATGTTGTGAGAAATTATATAGATTAGCATTCCTCTCTAAACAGAATGATAAATCACTCTGTGCTCTGGGAAAGTCACCGGTGAGCAAGAGCTTACTTACCCATCTAAAGCAGTGTCTGAGTTCAGGATGCAGGAGTAGAATAGTGTGTCCTGCAGATTACACTGTGAGCCGAGTGAGGGATTATGTCTTACTTACTTTTCTTGTTGGTGGGACAAAATGCCTGACACCCAGAGTTGAAGGGGTAAAGGTTTATTTAGCTTACAGTTTGTAGTGGTTTCACTTCATAGTTGGCTGGCTCCAAGGCAGGGTGGCATGGCAGACAGGCATCGCAGAGGAGAAACTGCTTACATCAGGCAGAAGGCAGTAGGGGATAGGCAAGCCTCTTTCTGTCCCTTATATTTTATCCAGGCTACTCACCTTTAGGGTGGATAGTACTCTCACCCTTAACTCTAGCACCCTTAGTCCCAGTATCACATCCTTGATCCCAGCAGAACTATGCCAGACCAATCAGTGGACTAATTTAGTAATCACACACTCTAGATCCAGCCACCTCTGAAAATGCTCTGGCTATAACTGCATGAGGCTTTTGGGGGGACATCTAGACACAAGCTATAACAGGTTACCTCTCATCTTGTTCCCGACTGGGTATGAGGCTGAAGCAGCAGCACTTTCTGAGTCAGATTGTATCCTCTACTTGTATACTGATTCTGGTAGACCCACTGGCCCCAAACCAGTCAGACTTGCTAGAGCGAAAACTGCCCTCCCCACCCTGGCAGCCCTATATGCTTTCTGCTGCTCTCAAAATAGTACAGGCACAGAATATATTTGTGGAGTCTGGTAGCAGTAAGAGACAGTAGGGGTCTTCTAGACCAAGTTTTGGGTCCTGCACGTCCCTTCTTGAAGTGAGAGTGTCAGAAAATAAACCTGCAGAAAACTGCCCTGTGACTTTGATTTGGGGATTATATGTTAAAGGAAAAGATGAATGCCCTACACAAAAAAGTGGGAGCAAAAGTATGAAATGGCATGTATGGTGTTATCCCATTTTTGAAAAAGAAGTTATAATTAATTTAGACATGCTTTAAAAAATCTGGAAGGAAAAACATCAAAATGTGATTATCACTGAATAGGGTACTGTATTTTTTTTACACTTATATATTCTTTTTTGTTTGTTTATAGCCTGAGTATGTATTAATTTTATAATTAAAAAAAATCTTAATTTTAGGGAAACAACTTTTCAGTTACTATTTCCAAACCAGGCATACTCAAGCTTACCTACAGCAATACTGTTTCATGTACTGGCAATGAACAAGAAAATTTTTCATGTTTTTCTGAGCCATTTACATTTTAACATGTTATGCTTATAATATCTGTACATTTTAATGACATCTACACAACCAGGAAGAACTGACAGACTCACCTGTATGGTGTCTGTTGTTCACTGGCAGTACAATTCTCAAAGTATTCCATTTCTCAGAGATCACTGCGTAATTAATTCAAAGATATCCCAAAACACCAAACAGGTTTTTCTCTGCCTGTTTGAGGAATAGATATATTTGTTTTGGGGAAATTACTTGTTGCTGACTGGGCTATAGTCTAACCTTTATACCTCATTTAGGAAAAAGTGATGGAAGTTTCCCTTTGTTCCCAAAAGAGATGACCTAATTCTTAAAGGCAGTATTATCTTCTATTCAGATTGTGCTTTTGGTCCTATTTCGCTCAAGCTAGCACATTATAGGACTTTGCAAGACGTCTGTCATCCACTTGAATTGGACTGGAACGTTGACATGAAAATGAGGGCAGGATCATTTTACTTATTTTCTTTTAGGATTTGCATTATATGCTGTGAAATTAGGTGGATGTAACAACAAGAAAATCATTGTGGACAATGAGCAGTAAAATGAGCAGTAATAGGTTAACGAGCTAGGGGGAATCTCTTAAGAGGTAATGATAACCATATTAATGGCTGACATTTCTTATGTACTTACTATGTGTCTGGCACTAAGCTAAGTACTTTTTTTATCATTGTTTCACTTAACTGTTATCCTAAGAAGAAAGTATTAATATCCTTATTTTTCGTGTGAAATCCAGAAACTGAGAGAGGTTAATTAACTTGTCGAAGTTATGTAGCTTATAAGATGCCCACCTTGTGGTGGGGATTTAGCTCAAGTGGTAGAGCACTTGCCTAGCAAGCACAAGGCCCTGAGTTCAATCCCCAGTAACCGCCCTGCAAGGATGCCCACCTGGAGCTTGAGGCTTAGTATGTGAGTTTTCATTGCCTTTATGTTCACTGCATTTGCACTCATACCACTGGGCTTAGCATTCCCATTCTCCCACTGCTGACCTGAAGAGTCAGTCAGAGTTGAATAAATAATAGGTTTTGGTTGGGCAGAGAGAAGTGAAGGAGAAATACCTTTCTACCTGTTATTCTTTCTGATTTCTTAGTTTGATGATCTATAGGAAAATAAGTCACAGGTAAGTTCTCTAACAGTTTATTCTAACATACTTCTCTTACCTTCCTTATATCAAGCAGTATCTCTTTACTGGTTAGAGTGACTTCGGAGTGTCTGCTCCTTTTATTGTTTACTTACTGAGAGATGAAATTGTCAGGAATATTGCTCAGGAATTTTTCAGTCTCACTTTTGAGTGATTGAGAAATTTGGCAGGCATCCACAGTATTGAAGTCCCTTCTCACCGCTGTAATTTGCCTCTCTGCCAGCCCCACAGTCTCACATACTAGGGTAGTTTGTGGCTTTTGAGGTTGTCAGTATCATGTAGCCACAATAATGAAACATCTTTTTGTATTCTTACTCTTCATTACTTGCTCTCTGCCCTGTTTTGGGTCTCTAGGCTTGCTTTTTTTTTTCCCCCATACATATATACATCTTGACATTTATTTACTTTTTTCCTGCCCTACCAGTTGTTTGAAAAACAGGTAGTTTATAATAATAGTCCAGAGGTAAGGCCGTCCTGTCAGAGAGCTTGAGTTTGCATCTGTGCTTCTCTACTCACCAGCTGAATGACCCCTGGTGAGTTACTTAACTTTCTCTGCCTCACAAGTAAATAAAGATAATAGTACTATTGTGAAGAGCACAATAAATGCCGTAATACCTGTAACTCATTTAATATATAGTACTTGAAACAGGTGCTCAGTACATGTTGACTCTTATTGTTGTTCCTATTTTTAAAAAGGCATGTTCTTTCAGTCACTTGTGCCATCTTACCAAATGAGAACATATTAACCTTAGACTAGTTCATTGTACTTGACTTTTTGTTGTTATTAACTTCCATGCTTCCGTGGATGACTCAGCACTTATTCCATGTTGGTTTCTTCTTCTTTTTTTTTTTTTTTTGTTGTTGTTTACAATTAATCTGGTTATCTTTTTAAACTCCAGAGTCAGATGAGCACCCTCTATTAAGTATGTACCCATTACAGCACATGGCTATAGGGTTGAGTGTAACAAGACTCCAGACTGAGGAACTCAAGTTTGGGAGGATGAGGATTGGAGGGGAGCTAAGTGTGATATGGTGTGAGGAAGAGCACAGAAGAGAATAGTTAGGCTAGTTTTCTGCAGGGGAGACAGCATGACAAAGATCCAGAAATGTAAACATTTTTTGAAGCAGTGAAAGATTCATGTTAGACTATAAAGGACCTTGGAATCGTGCAGAACTTTGGCAGTTGGGGAGCCATAAAAGGTTTGAAAACAGGGATGTCTCTGCAAAATTATGCTATAGAAAGAGAACAAAGACATGGTGACAGGTTAGAAGTGTGGAAAGCCTGGAGATACTTGGGAAGCTCCTGCAGTAAGCCTGGAAAGATTAGTACAGTAGGTGGCAAGGACGGGGTGGCGGCGCAGTGAGAAGTAACTTGAGGAGCATTTGGTATTCAAATTGTTTCAAATAGTTGTGTTGTGGTTTTGTGCCAGATCTTGTGCGAGGCTCTGGGTCAGAAATATTAAGAAGAAAAACATATAGCCCCTGCCTAGGATTGTGTGGTAATATAGTAAGTATTGGTAAGAGAAAAAGCAATTGAAAGATGATTCAGTTCCTGCTTGGATGACTGGTGAATAGTGAACTTTGTTTCTGAGTTTATGGACTATGGATGAGGGAGCAAATTTAAGAGGGAGAAAGGTAATGAGTTTGGTTTTGAATAGATATTAGGCAGAGTGTTGATTATATTAGTCTGCAGCTCAGAAGTGTAGGAGTAAGTTTTTCTTTCTGCAAAGACATCATAAACAGATTTTGTGAGATAACTTTCACATCTTGTTACTCGATTCCAGTTTCTATTTTGGGAAACCATATTGTGGGAAGGATTTCCAATTGCTTGCCTGTTGTTTGAGCCCTGGAATTTGTTTTAGTCACATACAGTATAGTAATAACACAGATATGGAGACAACTGCGTTTGAAAAAAGGAGTTTTTTGTTTGTGACACTCCCAAGAGGGAGCTTTTTGTTCTCGACCCTTCTGGAGAGGAGGGTCATGCCGTGCTGCTAGGGCCACAGCATGAACCAAGATCCAGAAGCATCAGAGTTGGTAAGGAGTCAGGAAGGGGGAGAACACATGTCTGGGCCTTTGTGCGTTTTTTTGTAGGGAAGGAACAGGTAGAGCACAGTGGGCAAGCTGAGCAAATACAAGTTTAGGTAATTTGATTTTGGCAGGCTCTGGACTGTAGGGAAGATCCCTAACTGTCAAGTGCCCAGGGTAGATGAGGGCAGGGGCCTAGTAAAGTGGTAGATGAGTGTAAGGACTCAGGATTGGTTGATTTGCTTATCAAAAGCGTGCTCTCAGGCAAGTTGTTCACTAACTAGGAATTAACTAATTCTGCAAGGGGTAGCCCTTCTCTGGGTCTGCAAGGCCCCGAAGATGTCAAAGCTTCATGAAGTATTAAAAAAAAAAAGGAAGAAAAGAAAAAACATGATTAATACACTACCCATGATCCATTTCTAGAGCTAGTATTTTGCTGAAGCTGACATTGTACACAGCCAAATACTACATTCTGTCCTTTGTGATTAGGGATTGCCAAGAAGCAATATGCAGAAGTCCTTTGCAGGAGCTTCCAGGAAAGTTCTTAAATGGACTAACTCTGTTTGGAGACTCGACCTTTGTGTTTCTTCAGACCCTCCTCCCCATTTTCTTGTGTGACATGTGGACATGATGGCTGACTCTCCAGTAGCCATCCTGAACCTGAAGCAGTCTTCAGAAGGAAGATCTAACAAGTTGGAATCTGTGATCACCTGGGACCACCAGACCAATCCTATACAGCCTGCCTGTGGACTTTTGAAAGACAAATAAACTTTTACCCTCTTTTATCCACTTATTTGTGTGTTGTTAAACCTAATCGTACAATTCACGCATTCTTATCTTTATCTCTATACACATGATCAAATCTTTGCTCTTGTCCTTTCTGTTTGATGACCTTCCACTACAAGCAAAAGTAAAATCTTATCATTTACCCCATAGTCCTTTAGATTTTTAATCTGTTCATTATAAATTTAGGGAGGGTCTGGGGGCATAAAGAGCACACAGAACATTAATAATTAGCCTTATAAAGAGGATGGATAAACTTACTTTTCATTGAATACTGTCTTAGAGTCCCCAGTGAAACCCCTTAATTAACTCCCCTCCCATGTTAAATAAAGGAGCACTAGGTACAAATCCCCTATGATGAATGTTATCACTATGTACATCTAAAATGTACCACTAAAGTTAAAAAAAAAATAAAGGACCACATGGGAACAGAAGTCTGTCCTTACACTTCCTTGGCAGTTAGCTGACAAGATCATTTGGGGAGGAGGCTTCCCACTGTGAAGTGACAAGATCCTAAGTACAAAACAGTTTTTATTGTATCATTAGGTATATTAGTCTGCTCATGCTGTCATAACAAAGTACCATAAGTAGTGGCTTAAACAACAGACATATACTTTCTTACAGTTTAGGAGACCGGAAGTCAGGATGGCAGCATGGTTAGTTCCTTGTGAATCCTCTTCCTGGATTACAGGGGCCATCGTCTTGCTGTGTGCTCATATGACCTCTTTTTTTCATGACTACGGGGAACAGAGCCCCCACCCATTTTTTTTTTTTAACCCATCCTTTTAATGTCACTGTAGTTACTTCTCTACAGTCTGTACCTTCAAATACAGTGGTACCTTGGTTCACAAACTTGATTCTTTCCCTGATTCTGGTTGCAAACCGAATTGGGCAAGTACTGAATCAGAGTCAATGGTTAGGTTAAATGTTGACCTTATGGGAAAATTCGATTTGGTTCTTGTCCAGTTTGTTTTGCCCCCAGAATCAGAATTGAGTTTGTGAACCAGGTAGCACTGTACAGTTGTGTTGAGAGTTAGAACTTAAACAACATAAGAATTTGTGGGTTGGGGACATAATATAATTTTAACATTAGAGTTGTAAGAAGAAAGGAAAAGACAAAGGACAATGTTAAAACGAAGTAGGAACTGAAATCAGAGCAACAAAGAAGTAGGAGTTCTCTGGTGACTGACACTAATCTTGGCATTGGGGTTTGGAAATAAAAGCAAAGGTTATATGCCTCAAACACTTCAAAATTTCCTTTAAAAGGGAGTGAGGCTGTCTTGTTACCATTTCTCTTTAACAACTTGTACTGAGGCTTTAGTAAGTACTATTAAAAAAAAGATTAGGAAAAATGCAATTCACCAATGCTATCCTTACATTGAAAATAAATGTATAGATAAGTAGAAATTGTTGGAAATAAAGTCAACATTATGTTGTAAACAGCAGTAAAATATGTAATTTTAAAACAATGCAGTAAGACAGCATCAGAAGATGAATCTCCAGTGCATGGTCTTCATGGAGAACATTCTAAAACTATCGAAACACATTAGAAAACTAAACACATTTGTACATCTTTGTTTATGGGAAACATCTGTGCTATAAAGATGTCAGCCATCCTCAGATTGATGTTACAGATCAAAAGAATTTTAAATCAATTTCCATAACTTGGAGGATTTGACAAATTGATTCCAAAGATGTACTGATAAGTAAAGTTCCAAGAACATAAGTTGCTGTAGAAGAATGAGATGGGGCGGTTACTCTGCCAATTGGCAAGGATTTTTTTTTTCCTTTTTAAAATGAAGCTACTATAATGAGTGTACTATTAATGTAGGGATAGACAAATAGAACAGTGGTACAGAATAATCCTTAATCAGGCCGTGCTTATATGGAAATAATGTCTGATAAGAGCGGCATTATAGATTGTTGGGTAAAATATAAATTAGTAAACAAATGATACTAGGAAAATTTGTCATCCATACAGAATAAAATGAAATAGAATCTGTCTCAGACCTTATGCAAAAATAAATTTTTGGCTATTTGAAGACTTATTTGCAAAAGGCAAAACTTAAATGTGAGAATGTAAAGGACAACACTTTTCAGGGTTGGGCTTTGGCATTACTTAAATAAAAAGTGAAAAGTTTGACTGTTAAAAGCAACATTTGTTTATCAAAAGTTTCCATAAAGCAAAAAAGTCTCAAGATATTTGCAATAATGAAGCAAATATAGTTTTCTAGACTATATGAAAGCCTACAAAAGAAGAAAAGTTTGGTAGAAAAATGTTCAAAAACAGGCATTTCACAGAGGACATGTAAATAACACATTAGTATATGAAAATGAGATTGACCTCATTAATAAGGAAATGCTGACCAAAACCAGATTTCATTGTAAGCCCTCTAGATTGGCAAATTTCAACATAAAGTACGAGGTAGGTAATGGAAACGTACCCTGGAGAGGATAGTAAAAATTCTATCCCTCTCTGTCATTAACATGTAATGTTGAACTTTCACTTAGTTATGCCACTTTTAGGGTCCAAAAAGGAAATCCTTGCTGATACAACTTATGGAACATGTCTTAGCAGCAGTGTACATAATAGTACGAAACTGGAAACAACCCAAAAGTTCAACAGAATGGATAGATAAATGGTCACACTGGGCTCCTATGCAACTCTGTAAGAGAAAAGCATGTTAACAGGGATAATTTAAAAACATGTCAAGTGAAACAGTCATATTGAAGAAGGTCTTTCTATGCTATTTTTATAAAGATTAAAAGATAAGTAGATGTAAATATGTATACAGAGAGACACGTATAAAACTTTAAAAGTGAGGGAATGATAAACAATTTATGATGAATTACCTTGGAAGAGTTCAGAGAAGAAAGGAAGGAAAGGGAAAAAATACACAGGCAAATACTATGATAACAGGTGATGTTTTCTTAATTTGAGTTCTAGGTATTCATCTGCTTTATACCTTAGGTATATGTTCCATGTATTTTTTACATGTATTTGTTGACTAGGAATCAACCTAGTTGTGAACCAAGAAAGTTACACTAATTCGGGGCTAATTAAGATTGCAATCTGGGAAAACAGATTCAAACAATCTTGAAAATCTCAGTGGTTTTACAAAATGGCAACAGTATAGGCTTAAGTCACAAGGTGCTGTAGTAGGAAATTACATCACTTTTTTGTCAGGAATTCTGAGTCGTGCTGGCAAATACTAAGCTGGTTTATAAGACAGGGAGAGGGTGTGGTCTCAGTGTTGGGGTGGTTTGGATGAAGGGGGTCCCTTGTACAAGTTGTTACAGTGCTTCAGGAAGCTGCATTTGCCACAGTCCAGAGGTTGGCTTGTGTGGGGGTGAAGATGAGGATGGGTGTGCAGCTGGGTCCAGAAGCTCTCCTGTGGGCTTGTCTGATGCCAAATTTAACTGTGCCTGCCAACTTAAAGTCACTTAAACCAATGCAATTCTATTTTGGTTTTCTTCCTCACATGTTAAACATTACCTTAAAAATAAGTTTTCATAAAATAATATAGGTAATATGTAGTGCCATGTAGCTAACATTAGGACACTCCTTCATTTTACATTTTAATAGGTCCTGTTTTATTTAATCGCCGTAATGATTCTATGAATAAGTGCTGTTATTATACTCATTTTACAGATGAACAAATTGAGGTTTAGGGAGATTTGCTTGCTTAAATTCACATAACTAATGAGCTATGGCGATTATATTCAAATGTAGCTCTTGTTGTAGAATCCAGGCTCTTAAACCATTACTATTGACCAGCTGGTCTCTGGAAGTAGAGGGTCAGAAATTTCAAGAAACTTGCTAGCTAAAATCATTGATAGTACAGGGATGAAAATATTCATGGTTGTTATCTTTTACAGTTTTTCCAATTTATCAAGATGGCATTATTAATTGAGTAAATGAGGAGTAACATTAGAGGCAGAATATTGGACCCAGAGGGTTTAGGTTTTCATGAAAGCACTCACTGCTCTGAGCTGTATTCCATGATTTGAGAGTTTATGGAGATCATCAGGAAAAGGGCAGATGAAGCAGGGTGACATAAAAAAAGATCTAAAAATCTGTCCCTGACCTAATACTGCTCAAGGTCCCCATTTCCCTTTGTTTTCAATTAGGCAACATCAGTCATTGATCTCCAAGGTCTTTGGTTAAAATAAAGGATTCTGAAAGGATTAGAATCCCAGCACTGCTCTTTACTGTCTGTGTGATAATCTCTCAGCCTGATTTTCCTTCTCATAAAAGATGGAGATAACTGTAGAATCTGTCCCAGGTGTTTGTCAGTTGTCATTTCCAAACAACCCTTGTAACAACTAGCTTCCCAAATCTAGAGTTTCTGGCAATACACAGATTCTTTATTTTCCTACTGACATGGTTGCTTTCTTTTTATTTTAAGAAGGGAGAACAGCAGGCAGGATGGGGTGCATTATTTGCACACAGAAGCATTTTGGTCAGGGAGCTAACTAAAGAGCTGTGTCCCTGTGTGTAATGATAGGGCAAGGAGGAACTCTGTCTTCATTCTGTTGCTGATGTTAAGTTTCTCCTTACTCTAATAATGTCTGTTCTTAACATAAACTATGTGATATTGTAAAATTTGTCTTGAATCTTGGTGCATGATGGGATAATACCGAGAAAGTTTTAGTACACACTGTAATGTAAGGAATTTATATTTTGTTGTGGTGGCAGTGGGAAGCTATTGAACTATTTAAAGTAGTGGAATGAAATGATTGGACTTATAGTTTAAGAACATCCCTCTTGTACTTAAACATGGGATATATTATTGGGAAAAAGACTAAAAGTGGAGGAAAAATGTGGTCATCAAGTAGTATAGATGAGAAAAAATGGCGACTTAGACTAGGGTGGATGCAGTTGAAATGTAAAATTCAAGATGTATTTTATAGTTAAAATGTATAAATGATGGATGAGTGGATTTGGGGTAATTTGAAAGGGAAAAAAGCAAGTTAATTCTTAGGAAGTGCTAGATTTTTAGGAACGGGATAATGTTGTCATTCGCTAAAATGGGGAAGATTAAAGGAGAGAGATAGATGATGTATTTTTTTAAGTTGGGGTAATTTGACAGGCTTGTTTTGGACATGATATGTTTGAATGCAAGGAGTAAAAATAATAAGGTTAGTAAAAAGCAATGGTCAAACATGACATTGTGTGTGAAGTGCATTCTGACATCCTGTGTATTCTAAACTTACTCCTCTTTGAGCAACTCTAATACAAATAGAAGAATGTTATTGTATTTATTCTCATAAGGAGATGCAAAGGTATAAAATATAACAAATCTCAGCCCATAGAATTGAGGTCATAAGAAAAATGAATAGGGACAAAGGTAGTTTGTAGGATAAGCCCTGTCACTGGACTATGTTCTTATTATTAGACTCCCAGACATATCTGGACACAGACCTTATTCTAATTCTGAAGCACGGAGTTCAGGAAGCATTTGGGCCACGGTGTTAAACTGGCTTAAGTGAGCTGAGGGTGATCAGTGAGGACTGTGTTTATGCCCAGGTACTCTGTGGTTCTCTGTAGTCAAATTGTACACAGCGTAGGGTTGAGATTGTTGAGGCTCACCTGCTCAGGTGAGAGTTTATTGGAATCTGCAGAGATGAGACTATATCTCATTCTTTCACATTTTTGATCTGCTACTGAGGTCCTTTTGAAGAGACTGAAAAGTATATTCCTCTGTCTGTCACTGGTAATATCATTGAACTTCCTGCTTTACATCTTGGTGGCATCGATTTCCTTCTCTATCCTTCAGACAGCATTTTCAAGCAGTATTCATCACAACTTGTTCATGGTTGTAAAATGAATTTTGTGAGTTGCAAGCAGCATTGAAAGAAATAGACTAGGATGGAAAAGATCTGAGTACCACTCAACTACAAAGGGTTTTACTGGAGAAAGGATAATACTGTATCATGTATATTATTGTTAGTCAAGGCCAAAATTTGTAAGGCACTTTTTAAAATGAATAAGCCTTTTTTGACTGATAAATCTACATAGTCTTTACCAGCCTGAGCTACTATTGACTCATCAATACAGTGATAATGCACCTGAAAAATTCATATTTTGAATAGTTTATATGCTATATTTCAATATTATTATTATTGTTCAGATATCCAAATAGTCAAGAATTTCTGATATGGCTCAGTAGTAAAGAACTGCATGTCCCTGGACATCAGACACACTCCAAGAGGCAGGTCTTTTAATTCTAATCCAGAGTCAGTGGTACTGATCTTTATTTAATGCACTTAAACCTCCAAGGTGAGGGACAGTGCCTCAGGGTGGAATTCTGATTTTTCCCCTTTTCTGGGTATATCTCTGAGTCCTCCCTCCTGAGGAACAAGGTGTCCTGTGCCGCCTCCTTTTGGTGCCACTCACCTTTCTGTTCTGGGTGGCTCCTAATCCTACTCCCATTGAAATTAAGTCCACATCCTCCATATTCTTTGTGACCCACGTGTCTTCCTTCTCCATGTGACACCAAACGCTACTCCATTTGCATTGTAGCAAAGAGCTGCTGAGTTTAGGATCACAGATAGAAGTGACAATCTATGTCATCTAGGAAGAGGACGCACTGATCTGAAAGAGCCAGAGAAGATTCACTAAACTGTGCTGTATGACAGACTAAACTGGGCAGAAATGAGACAGGTACAGTGAGGCAACAGATAGAAGGGATTGATTCTTCTGAATCTTACACACCTGGATAGGAGGAATAAAGATCAGGGCTGGCTAAATTGCTGACATGTTGGAACTAGCTGAGTGTCTGTTTCTGGTCTTGATTATCACTCAGTGCATCCTTGGAAATCTGGGGAATGTTTTCATTGGGTTGGTCAATGGCAGCAGCTGGTTCAAGAGCAAGAGAATCTCTTTGTCTGATTTCATCATCACTAACTTGGCCCTCTCCAGGATCATTTTGCTGTGGATTGTCTTCATTGATGGTGTTTTATTAGTTTTCTTTTTCAACATGCATGATTCAGGGACACTAATGCAAATTACTGATATTTTATGGACATTTGTAAACCACCTGAGCATTTGGTTTATCACCTGTCTTGGTGTCCTCTATTGCTTGAAGATTGCCAACTTCTCCCATCCCATATTTCTCTGGCTCAAGTGGAGAGTTTCCAGGGTGGTTGTATGGATGCTGTTGGGTGCACTGCTCTTATCCTGTGCCAGTACCATGTCTCTGATCAATGAATTTAAAATCTATTTTGCCCTCAGTGGAATTGACAGCACAAGAAACGTGACTGGATACTTCAGAGAGAAGAGACGTGAATATGATCTGATGCATGTTCTTGGGACTTTGTGGAACCTCCCTCCCTTAATTGTGTCCCTGATTGCAAACTTTCTGCTCATCTTCTCTCTAGGGAGGCACACACAACAGATGCAGCAAAATGGTATCAACTCCAGAGATAAAAGCATGGAGGCTCACAAGAGGGCCATCAGAATCATCCTCTCCTTCCTCTTACTCTTCCTATTTTACTTTGTTTCCTTTTTAATTTTGTCATTCAGTCGTTTTCTACCCCAAAGTAAGATGTCTGTGATGGTTGGCGAGGTTATTACAATGTTGTATCCTGTTGGCCACTCATTTATTCTCATTCTGGACAGCAAAAAGCTGAAGCAGGCATTTTTGGCGATGTTCCCATGTAAGTCTTGTCATCTGGAGCCTGGATCTACAGGACCCTTTTCCCCATAGAGTAGCAGAGGGTGTGGGATGGAGCCTGGGAGTCCTTTGGCTTGGCTCAAGACTAAGGGCTCTTGCTGATCCTCCCATGGTACCAGTTCTGTCCTGTCAGTAGCAGAGAGACACTGCCTCTCCTTCATCTCTGGTCCGACCTGGTTGGTCCTAGGTGAAAGCGCCATTTTGCATGAGCTCTCTATGAAGCAGTGTTTTGTAGTAGTAAAACAGTCTTTGGGAACTATGAGTATAGTAAGAATATTCACAATATAGAGCTGGAGCTGTATTTTAATAACCATCAGCTCAACATATCGAGTCTGAATATTAGTTTCAACTTAAATTTAATACTGATGTAAATAAAATAGTGTCATGGACTTCAGGGAAAGAACAAAAGCTTTGCAGTTCTGTAGATGTGCATTTGAATTCTGGTTATTGTCAATTTTTAAAGATTTTTGGCCTTACATGAGCTACTTTACTTGTCTGATGCTGTCTTGTCTCACCTTAAAATGTGGACTATAACATCAACTTTGCAGCATATTTGCAATTCACAAGACAATATGTGCCAGCATTTTAGCATAATGTGTCATGTAAAGTGCTGAATTAAATGAGTGGTTGTGCAGCAACAGCAGTTTCCAAAGATATCAATCTTCACAAAACAATTGTTGGATGAAGAACACAGTGGGATGAAAGCAAAGACTTTTGCACTTTATGATCATTTTACTAAAATAAATTTCCAAGTAATTTTTTATTTTTTAGATGGGACAAAAGACCAAGTATGCCTGCTTGTCCTCTTATCTCTCCTTCCACCTTTCTTTCTACCAAGATGCATATCTGTTTTTTTCAGGGGGGATGCTGGGGATTGAACTCAGGGCTTTGCACTTGCTAGGCAAGCACTTTGCCACTGAGCTAAATCCCCAACATATCTGCTTTAAAGATTACGATTTTATCATACATAATGTGTGCATTTTGTAGCTTAATACTATTTAAATAGAAATACATAGGCATTGATTTACTTCCTGTCATTGTACAATTTTGACAAGTCAATGAGAATATTATTTAATATGAAGAATTCTCAAACACTTGAACATATGCAGTTACAACACATGGCATTTTTGAATGTGAATTTTAGCACCAGTGTGACTTTAAGCAGTGATAGCAAACCTTTTAGAACTTTCAGTGATAATAAACAGATGGCTGCAGCGTGCATGCCACAGGTTCACCACCAATGCTGTAGTGTCAAGAGTTGTAGCTGAGAATGTGGACCTGAAAGCTAGATGGCCTAGGTTCAAAATCCTGGCGCTGGCCCTGACCTTTATGAACTGCATGAGCTTGAGGAAGGTTCTTAACATCTCTGTATTTTGCTTTCCTCATTTGTAAATGGAAATAGTAATAGTATTTATACGGGGGTGTTGGAAGGAATGAATGAGTTAACACATGAGTAATGCTTAGAGTACTACATGGAGTAAACGGTAAATATTGCAACTATTGTTGGTTTTTGCTGTTGTTCTGTGAAAGAGGATATATTTTAACTGAGCATGAAGGATCATCATGTTACTTGACATTTTGTCATATGTAACCAGATTAATTTTAGGATTTTTCTGGGATATACACATTCATTTCTAAAATTACAGGAATGCAAAAATGTTTTTTGGCCTGTGTAGTTGGCCTTTAAGTTGAAGGCCAACTACCTTCAACTTTCCTTGCCTCTGGAAGCTGCAAGGAAAATTCCTAATTTTTGACTCAATCTAAAGTTCCCTTTAGAAAAAGTAACTGCCAAAAACTAAAGAATAATTAAAATTCATTCTTAATTCAAAAATAAAAGAAATTCTATAATTGGTTTTTCTCCCTACCTCATAGTTCTGTAATTAATAAAAGTCTGTGCTTATTTTCAGTGTGGAAATTTCACTGTGGAAATCCACAGTGTCTTGATTGGCATCTGCTTTGTCCACCTTGACCCCCATGCTCTGTAACTCAGCCTCACTCACCGTGGAGCTCCCAATTCTGCCTAATAGTTTAAGTGTCAGGATTTTCCTATCATTCAGTCAAACATAACACCTCACTAGAGCTTTTAGTTGAGCTGATCATTAGCTACCTACTGTTTATTTCACTGGCTCCTGAAGTATGAGTGGAGGGTGCAAAATTCTCTGCATGGGAGCCTGATGTGAAAACTCATTTGGTCGTAGAGAGGAAATGTGGCATGCCCACTCCACTCCAAACTCCCACTTTCAGGGAAGTGCGAAATATAATCAGATATGATTATGTGACTTCAGAGGTAAGTGAACTGAAAGTTGGGGGTGGGAGTAGGGATTTGGGCCTGATTGGTGGATGAGTTGATGAAGCAAGGAGTCTCATCTATTGCTCGAGGCACAACGATGGGAAGTGTAGGTATTTTGGAGAAGATTTGGTCTTTTAAATCCATCAGAGGATGTGCCTAATCTGTAAGCGCCTCCCTGATCCCAGGAAAGATGTCTTAGGCCCAGGTTTTAGCAGTCTTAACAATGCCATCTTTGCTTTCGATTAATTGGCTTCCATTTGTAAACCCCTTAAGATTTTTTTTTTCTTCAGTACTGGGGATTGACTCCAGAGTCTTTTCCCTGAACTACATTCCCCAGCCCTTTTAATTTTTTTATTTTGAGACAGGGTCTCACTAAGTTCCCTAGGCTTGGCTGGAACTTGCAATCTTCCTGCCTCAGCCTCCCAAGTAGCTGGGATTACAAACATGGTGCCAATGTGCTAGGTAACCCCTTAGTGTTCTACCTTGACTCAGAGTATGAGCATATGAATTGTTTCTGGATTTGGAGTACAGTTACATATTAGAGGTGGTTTCTAAAGTGCACGTTCTCTCTAGACACATCTATTCTTTGGTATATTGTTGGAGCATTAACAGGAGTCAGTATCAGTTTATGACAGTAGCTCATGAGACCTTCCAATTATCGATTAGAGTCCTAACTTCCTTTTATGGCAGCTATGAAAATATGCTTCTCAGGTATCTGCTATGGGGAGCCTAATTAGCTGATGGCTCCATTCAACACTCAGGGGCTACATTTCTGGTATGTTTCTCACGGCCAGTGATGAAGCGTTGAGCCACGAGACTCTTCCCGCAGACAGTTTTGGCCCTGGACACACCATAGGCATGATCGAAGCTTTCTTGAACCTGCGCTACAATTTGGGATTCTCCCTACCCAATTTTTTCCATCCCCATTTTATAGCTGTCATATCTGTGTTGCTGTCTCAGTGCTCTTTCTACCTACACAGACTCCCTCTCTCGTAAATCTCTTGCATATGTAGTCTCATTTCGTCCTCTGATATTGGAAGACCTGAATTAACACATACACTTTTATAAATAAGCTCTTTATTAAAATGTTAGTGCTGATCATACAGATACTCAGTAAAATGTGTGTGTGTGTGTGTGTGTTTGTGTACAAGAATTCTACAAATCTTCCCAGATTTTTCCTTCTCTTATAGCTTGGTTACTAGCCAGATCAATTTGGTTATACTTTTAAAACATTCTAACAGAACCAGCTTCTTCACTGATCATGTAGCTGATCCTTTTTTTTTGGACATAGTCTTGCTGTGTAGACCACCCTGGTCTTGAACTTACTATGTAGCCCAGGCCAGCCTCAAACTAGAGGCAATCCTCCTGCCTCAGCCTCCTGAGCGCTGGAATTATAGGCATGTGCCACTGTGCCTGTCATGATCACATCTTAATTATAGTACTTTCTGCTGCTATCTAGCAATATGGTATATCACACCCTGGGTAGGGTTTACTACCACCTAATACTGGTTTTCCTCCTCTTTCTTGGAACATTATTTCCTATATCTTACTTTGTATTCTTTATCCTATTTAAATGTGTTACTTAAATGTGTTATTTGTAATATTCCAACTTAATTAATGCAATCATATGTTTTATGGATAATGAAGTGGAAATCTATAAAATAATTTTCCCTTTAATAATGGCCCTGTTTATTTATTCTGTTTACCTGTTTTATTGATCTGGGCATTAGTTCTTTATAAAAATTTTCTACAAGCACTTAAGCTTTAGCTCAGGGAATTTCCCTCAGGGTTGCCATCCTGTCATCTGTTTTGAAGGTCCTCTTTGGGACCTCTTTGTCATATCTTACCTCCCTCCTGTCTATTCTTTGTGCTTCACCTTGATGTCACTTTGGCAAATTTGTTTGACCATATCTAGGATTGCACCTCGGTTTCAAGATGCCTGGTTTCTACCTTCTAGAATAAATAAGAGAGGCCATACTTTTTTTTTTTAATTTTTATTTACCAAGGACAGGTATTGATACATTGTATACATAGTGATCACATTCATCATAGTTAATTTGTACCTGAACATGATACATTTTGATAAGAGGTCGTGCTCTTGCACTTATTTGTGGTTCTTCATAATATCATTTGCTAGACGTATTGTACCATTTCCTATCTGATCAGTGACAAAGAAATCAGGTAATGAAATGACAGCTATTTGGCCCAAAAAATTATAACTAAAACATGTATCTCTTACCAGAGTACTTTGACTGACAGTTAAAGCCTAGGAAAAAATAGTCACATGTGATCTAAGCATAAATACGGATTTGTAAACTTTGGTTTTTCTAAGCAAAAACAACAATTGATTATGGCATAATTTATGTATATAGCTTATGAGGGAATGCAAAGTAATTACCATGGAAGGATGGGATTAAGTGAGGTGGAGTCAGGTCCTTGGGTTTGATCTATTAGATAACAGTAAATCACTATAGATATTTTGTGAGTTATTTATTTATTTTTTTGTGGTGCCAGGGATTGAACTCAGGGCCTTGGGCTTGCTAGGCAAGCACTCTGACCACTAAGCTAAATCCCCAGCCCTAAATCAATGTAGATATTAAGGGATAAAGGAGAAGCATGGCATGGCCAAAATGAGAATTGGAGAAAATGGCTGGAGCATCAACAGATTAGTGAGGAGAGAGAAGTCAGATTCAGGTCATCCGTAGATATGCGAATGAAAGGTGGATGGGCAGGAGGGGCATGAAGAGTCCCACCATATTCTGTGGTTTCTTTGAAGAAAATATGCTGTTGAACAGTGACAGAAGCAAGACTATTGCTCTCTGGTTGGAAGTTCTTGGAGCCTTCCATGACTCTCTTTAGGCCTCTTGCTTTTGGAGGAATATACTCCCAGGTTCACCCAAGCTTGTTTTACGGTAATTAGGCATTTCTAAGAAAAACGGGACAGGGATGAAGAAATAGTAATGCAATCCTTGGAAGATTTGCATTTCAGTAAAAGCAGCTGGCTTTTAGACCACACATGGTTCATTTGCCATGCTGAGGAAAAATAAAACAGGGGACATCCTTCCTAGCTAGATATTGGTGCCTGCTTATACATTTCAGTGTTTTTCTGGTCCACCATCAACACCACAACTGCTGAATCCTCCGTGAGTTAAGATGCTTCAGGTGGTCTACTTATTTTTTATTATTACCTCAGTTGTTTTAAATTTTGTAGGGATGATTATGAATCTGCTTATTACAGTGGTCATTTACAAGACCTGGGTTAAAAGCCATAGAATTTCTTCTTCTGATAGGATACTGTTCAGTTTGGGCATCAGCAGATTTCTTATGCTGGGATTGTTTCTACTGAACATTTTCTACTTCATTGCTTCAAATGCTGAAAGGTCAGTCCACCTTTTCACATTTTTTGTGTTGTTTTGGAGATTTTTGGACTCCAGCAGTCTCTGGTTTGTGACCTTGCTCAACTGCCTATATTGCATGAAGATTACTAATTTCCAACACTCAGTGTTTCTCCTGCTGAAACGGATTATTTCCCAAAAGATCACCAGACTTCTGCTCACCTGTATGCTGATTTCTGCCATCACCACCCTCCTGTATTTTGTGCTCAGACAGATAACACATTTCCCCGAATTTGTGACTGGAAGAAATGGCACATTGTTTGACCTCGACGAAGGCATCTTGACTTTAGTGGTCTCTTTGGTCCTGAGCTCAGTGTTCCAGTTTATCCTTAATGTAACTTCTGCATCTTTGTTAATACATTCCTTGAGGAGACATGTACAGAGAATGCAGAGAAACTCCACTGGCTTTTGGAATCCTCAGACTGCAGCTCATGTAGGTGCTATGAAGCTGATGATCTATTTCCTCATCCTCTATGTTCCATATTCAGCTGCTACCCTGCTCTGTTATCTCCCTTCTTATACAAGGATGGACCCAGGAGTCAGAGCCATTTGTGTGATTATTTCCTCTCTTTATCCCCCAGGACATTCTATTCTCATCATTCTCACACATCCTCAACTGAAAACAAAAGCAAAGAAGATTCTCTGTTTCAACAAATAGTGGGATTTCACTTGTAAACATTGGCTGGGGTCATTTTATGATTTGAGAGAAAGATTTTCTGTTATTATTTTTCCCAGTACTCTGAAGAATTTATTTTTGTGATCCCTAGTCTGACTTTCTAGGCCTTTGAGTGCCTATATTTCAGTTAATTCTGCATATTTTTGCCAATATTTTAAAACAAGTCATGTTCTCTAAGGAACTTGTTTGAGGCATTACTTAAGTATTTGCTGTAGCCCAGTGGTGGTAAACCTATGGCATATGTGTTATTTGTTTTTCTTTTAAGCCAAAAGATGTTAATGTATGAGTTGTTTTTTCTAAACTAAAATCTCAGTATTCAGATTTAATTGCAGTGTTGGCACTTTGCGATAAATAAGTGGATTTGGGGTTGTAGTTTGGGCACTCCTCTCTAAAAAGCTCGCCAACATTGTTATGGCCATTGTATTCCTTGCTAATAGAAATTACCACATTGTTCCATTAGCCACTTGTTATGGTTTGTGTCTAGATGTCCCCCCAAAGCCTCATGTGGTAAGAGGTAGCTGGATCTAGAGTGTGTGATTACTAAATTAGTCCACTGATTGCTTTGGCATGGTTCTGCTGGGATCAAGGATGTGACGCTAGGATTAAGGGTATTAGGATTAAGGGTGGGAGTACTGCCCACCCTAAAGCCAGGTAGCCTGGATAAGATATAAGATACAAGAAGAAGCTGGTTAGCTGCTTGCTTGCATCCCTTGCTTGCATTCCTTGCCTACCTTGCTGACTCCTACCTGTCTGCCATGCCACCCTGCCTCAGACCCAGCTGACTGTGGACTGAATCCTCTACAAACTGTGAGCCAAATAAACCTTTCTTCCCCTAACTTTGGGTGTCGGGTATTTTGTATCAGCAACGAGAGAAAAACCTAAGACACCACTGAAGTACATATAATGGGAGGTTCCTTCAAATTAAGGAATACATTTTGGTGCACATTAGTTAAGATTTTTTCGGTTTAACTAGAGAGCTGTGAGTAAGAGGTCAGTAGCAGATAAGCGGTCATTGAGAGCCAGTAGACTGGCTTACAGTATAGCAAGGAGGTCCAACAAGAAAAGAGGGGGATAAAGAGTTCAGAAATAAAATGAAAGAAAAGTAAAAAGAAATAGGTATAAATTGTGAGAAGAGACGAAGGGTCCTTATATTTACTGAGTGAGGGTAAATGACTTACTACTATTAAGAAACCTAGCACTGGATTTCTAGGCTAGATCTAGAAAGGAGAAAAGGGTCAGACTTGATAAGTGGAAGGAAGTGATGAATATTTATGAAGCCAGATCCGAAATGGTTCCATAGACCTTGATATCCAGAGATAGCCTAAGGTCAAAAGCAAGTTCTGAATAGTGAAGTTGGCACCATCAGAGTAAAAATTTAAAAAATACTGTATCTTCCCATATGATATGGAGTTCACTGGAAAGCCACAAGCAGCTATTGAACTGGTAGTGGGAATGCTTGACTTTGGTGAGCTTATTTCATTGGTTTCTGCATTTATGCACAACACAGTTCTCCAAGAGAACATTTTCTGGTACTGGGACAGCAGAACTGTGGCTACAGAGGAGCAAGAGTATGAAAATGGCATGTTGACAAGTTTTGAAATGGGAATTGAAAATTAATTACTTATGTAGTTTTTAAACTGCTTATGTAATATTTATAAGATGCTTATGGGTTATTTACACATCTCAAAATAAACAAGTCTTCAAATTTAACAAATTGCCTGGCTTTTTCTATTCTGGCCACTAGAATCTTGACTGCAATATTCAGTAAGTTTTACCTAAACCAATATTTTATAGTATGAAACTTGAAGGTGTTTTTCATGTTAGAATCTTAAGAGATAAAAGGATTACTGAGAGTAATTAATGTACACAAGAACTCTAAATGAGTAGCAGAACTCTTCATGGGTCCCCCAATATCTGTTCTTTCTCCTCTCTTCCATAGTAATCAAATTCTTAGCTGTCCAGAATTATGGCAGCTAAGTGATACTTTATAGCTTCCTTTATAAGTAGGTGCTGTACTGCCATGTGATCAAGTTCTGCCTATAGAGTGTGAGCTGAAGTGATGTGTGTGATCTCTAGATGTGTCTCTAGGACAGCTGTGCTGTCCCTTCCCCTTTTCTCATGTCTTACCTTTTTTGGTCCATGGATTAGATGCCAGAGTAATGATGGCCCATCCTGGACCTTGTACCTGAGGTCAGTGCTTGAGGATAGTGGAGTTATCATCCATCCCAGAATTGCTACGTGCTTCCTGACATGGTGGAGCTGCCCCAGTTCCAGACTGCTTGTGTCTGAAGTCTAGGACTCTTCATGAAGTAGCTCCATGCAGTATGATATCAATTTTATAAAAATATGTACGTCTGAACAAAAGTTTAAAAGGAAATACATGAAACTGCAAACAGCAGTTATTTTTAGGTGGGAAATTTGAGTAATTATTTTTACATTTTCTAGGTTTTCTATGAGGAATCAGTAAAAAAATATACTTTAAACATATATAGTGTACAGTCTGTCTATCCATCACCCCCCCATCAGTCTTTCTTATTTTTTCACTCTTTTAAAAAATTAATGGGCAGGTGCAGTGGTGCACACCTGCAATCCCAGCACTACGGAGGCTGAGGTAGGACGATTGCCATGAGTTCAAGGCCAGCTTGGGCTTCATAGTGAGTTCAAGGCCTGCCTGAACCACGTAGCAAGACCCTGTCTCAAAAAAAAAAAATTTATGGATTAAAAATTTATGGTTTTCATTTGGCAGGTTTGTGCATGCACATAAGATACTTTGACCATTTTGGTCCCCTGTCATCCTCATTTTCCCACTTTCTCCCACTAGTTACACATTTTAGGGGAGGCTTTCAATGCCTATAATGTAGTTTGCTCATATTCACCCCTTTATTACCCACTTTTGCACCCCCAATTTCCTTCCTCTTGCTAATAATCTCCCTTTTTACTTTCTTGACATCTGTTTTAGATTTCACATTTTATGGAGAACATGCAATGTTTTTCTGAGTTTGGTTTATTTTGCTCAACATGGTGGTCTCCAGATCTGTCCATTTCCATACAGATGACAGAATTTGTTCCTACTTGTGGTTAATAGTATCGTATTGTGTATATATACACCACATTTTCTTTATCCATTTATTTGTTGATCGGGACCTAGACTGGTTCCATATCTTGGCTATTGTGAATTGTGCTACAGTGAACACTGGATGCTGATTTGAATTGCTTCCAGTGTATACCAAGGAGTGGCATGGCTGGATCAAATGGTAGCTTGAGATTTAGTTGTGGAATCCATAATGGTTTTAATATTTTACATCCCCACCAGCAGTGTAGAAAGTTCCTTTTATTCCTGTATCCTCAATAGCATATATTGTTTATTGTATTATTGATGACAGACATTCTGACTGGAGCGAAATGGAATCTCAGTGTAGTTTTGATTTGCATTTCCTTAGTGACTAAAAATGTGGAACAGTTTTTCCTATACTTATTGCACATTTGTACTTCTTTTGAGAAGTGTCTATCCAATTCATTTCCCCATTATTGATTATGCTACTTGATTTTTTGATCTTAAATTTTTTGAGTCCTTTATATGTTCTAGGTATTACTCCTCTGTTGAAAGAGTAGCTAGTAAAGATTTTCTCCTGTTCTGTAGGCTGTCTCTTCACTGTGCTAATTGTTTCCCTGGCTGTGCAGAAACTTTTTGATGTTCCATTTGTTGATTCTTGCAATTATTTTCTGTCTTATTGGAGTCCTATTCAGGAAGCCCTTGTTTGTGCCTCTGGCTTCAAGTGTTTCCTCTGTGTTGTGTTTTGGCAGTTTCAAAATTTCAGGTTTTATACCTATGTCTTAGATCTATTTTGAATTGATTTTTGTACAGGGTGAGAGATAGAGATATAATTTCAGATATAGTATCACTTCTAGAAGTGGATATCCCAGCACCATTTGTTAAGGAGGCTGTCTCTTAGCCACATATGTTGGTGCACTCCTGTACTCTTAGCACTTTGGAAGGCTGAGGCTGAAGAATTGCAAGTTTGAGCCCAGTTTGGGCCACTTAGCAACTTAGCAAAATCCTGTATCAGAATAAAAAATAAAACAGGGCTGGGGATGTAGCTCAATGTGAAGGCCCTAGGCTCAATCTCCAGTACTGAAAAAAAAAGTTGTCTTTTCTCCAATGTATATTTTTGGCTCCTTTGTCCAGAATCGGATGGCTCTAATTGTGTGGGTATGTTTGTGTGTCCTCTGGTCTGTGTGTCTATTTTTGTGCCAGTAGCGTGTTATTTTTGTTACTATGACTTTGTAGTATAATTTGAAATTAGTTATTGTGATGCCTTCAGCATTGCTCTTTTTGCTTAAGATTCTTTTGGCTGTTCTGGGTCTTTTGTGTTTCCATATGAATTTTGGGATTGTTTTTCCGAGTTCTGTGAAGAATGTCATTAATATTTTGATGGGTGTTGCATTGAATCTGTAGACCACTTTTGGTAATCTGGCCTTTTTGAGAATATTAATTCTACTAGTCCATAAAACATGGGAGGTTTTTCCATCCTCTGGTGTCCTCTTCAATTTTTTCTTCTTTTTTGTAGTTTTCATCGTAGAAGTCTTTTACCTCGTCTGTTAGATTGATCCCTTGGGTTTTTTTTTTTTTTTTTTAAAGATACTGTGAATAGAATTGTTTTCCTGATTTCTTTATCCAGTAGTCCACTATTTGTGTGTGGTAAAACTGTTGGTTTTTTATGTTGATTTTATATCCTGCTACATTGCTGAATTTATCAGCTCTAAAAGTCTTTTGGTGGAGTTGACAGGGTTTTCTAAATACATGATCATATCATCTGCAAGTGAGGATAATTTGACTTCCTCCTTTCCTGTTTATATCTCTTTTATTTTTTCTCTTGTCTAATTGCTCTAGTTAAAATTTCAAGAACTATATTGAATAAGAGTGGTGGGAATGGATAGACATCCTTGCCTTATCAATACCTTATCGATCCATCTTTCTAAAAGACAGATGGGAAGTTCTCATGTCATTCAGTTTCTCTTTACTAAGAAAGATAAATGCACAGTCTTCTGTTTGGTCTGGATTCTTTTTCTTGCATGATATTGTCAAAGTTATCCTGATTTGTTTCTTGGTTATCCTACATTGTTTCCATTTTCCCCTCATCTGTGTTGGAGTGCTATTTTTGTGTTAGGACTGTTTTTGCTACTTGAAAAAAGTCTTGAGTATTTGTTTAGGTACTTGTCCAAAGTTCTCTCTGTGCAGTTTTAGCAATGTTGTGGGTTTGGAGTTTTTCTGATTCCAATATACCCTGCTAAATACCTGCCAGTAAGGACTTATTAACCAGAGTTAAAAGTTTTTGGTTTCTTTTCCAAGTTATAATAATTTGTAGGCTCTTTATTATAAGTAGTCAGATTCTGCATTTCCTTCTGTTTTCTGGCTATTGCAGAAAGGGTGTTAAAACTCTTTGTTAAGAAGATTCATTTTCTAAATAAGAGGGTGGTGCCAGGTCATTGTCTGAATAATGCTGTCGGAAACATCTATCCCTTGTTTTGTTAGCTATAACTCAGGGACATGCCATTTAGCTTTCAACTGTTGTATGAGTTGCATTGTTGTGTTATTGGCTCTTCACAACCTCTTTGGTAATGTACATACTATTATGTTCAATATATAGTTGACACAACTGAGGCACCAACAAGCTAAGTAAATAATTCACAATAGTAGAGCTAGGAAGGGATTGATCCAGGACTCCAACTAAAATCTCTGACTCTAAATTCCAATTTTTATCCCATTATTATCAGAATGTGGGTAGAAACGCATACAGAGTAAAATCATTCTTAGTAGAACAGTTTTATTTTCTAGCACAAGAAGAAAATACTCAAAAGGATGCCTGAAGCAGCATACATTTAGTTTATTTATTTATTTATTATTTTTATTTTTTTTTGTGGTGCCGGGGATCGAACTCAGGCCCTTGTGCTTACAAGGCAAGCACTCTAATCACTGAGCTAAATCCCCAGCCCAACATACATTTAGTTTAAAGACCCACCTAGGGCTGTCCATGCATATGTGAGGGGAGGGTGTGAGGATAGAAAAAGCTTGTGGGTGTTTAGTTTCTTTAGCTGAAATGAATGCCATGGTGTCACAGATTCTGGACCTTTTTTTTTTTTTTTAAACCACTGTTCCATTTATCTGCGGTTTTGAATTCAAGCAAATATATAGCTGTTTTAAAAACAAAGTAACGTATGTCTGTTTTGACCAATAGCTTATACAGATTTTAAAAAATTCTTTAAATTTTTAAATTTATATTTTAATGTAGTACAAGTAGATATTAATAAAGAAAATCTAAAAGCACTCTTCTTCTGTGAAAAACAAAACAAAATTTTATAACAAAATAATTAGAGAATAACAATACTTAATATACTGTGTATCACAATCTTGCAAGAATGGTCAAAATGTTATTCAGAGTATAAGTCATAGAGAGAAAAGACTGTCTCTTACAAAGGACTTGGCTTTTAAACCCTAAAGTTATATGAGAAAATTTTATTTATTTATTTTTTTGGTACTGGGGATTGAACTCAGGGCCTGTGCTTATGAGGCAAGTACTCTAACCACTGAGCTAAATCCCCAGGGCCATGAGAAAATTTTAAAATGGAAAAACAGTAACATTAAAAAAGAAGCTATTTTAAAATTTCTTTTGAATACTGCCACTTGGAAAGAAATAAGCGAATGCAAAAATAGTGGGAGAATAGAAGCAATTCCTGTAAGAACTAAACAAAAATTCTTAAAAATATTTCAAGGATTTTGAACACTTCATATTTAATGTAGCTTCAGTTTTACTTAATCACATGTGGCTTTGGGTTTCCTTGTTGATTCTGAGTTTTTCTTTTTTAAGAAAGGATTACTAGGAGCTGGGATTTAGCTCAGTGGGAGAGTGCTTGCCTCCCAAACACAAGGCCCAGAGTTTGATTGATCCCTAGCACCAAAGAAAGAAAAGAAAAAGAAAGGATTACTAGGAAGGAGATACTAATTTATTAAAGTATGAATTAAAGGTAACTTTGTGATACTGGGGATTGAAGGAAGGGCCCCACTCTTGCTAGGCAAGCACTCTACCACTGAGCTACATCCCCAGCCCTTGAAGGTAACTTTTAAGAAAGCTTTAAATGCCACAGTCTCCAAGTGAAATCCAACCTTAATGAAGGAATTTAAAATAAATTTCTCAAATATGTTCTTTCTCTCTCTTTCCCTCCCTCCCTTCCTCCTCCCTTCCTTCCTCTCTCCTCTCCCCTCCCTTGCCTTCTCTTCTCCCTGCCCTCCCCTCCCCCTTCTCCTCCCTCCTTTTTCTCATTTTCTTTCTCTCTTTTTCTTTCTTTCCTTCTTTTGTCTCTCCTCTCTCCTCCCTGCCTTCTCTCCCTCCCC
>PVJO010013362.1:0-50789 GCA_004026905.1 Hystrix cristata
ATAAATAAGTACAAAGTCTCATGGATGTTTTTGGTTGTTAGCCAATACTCAGTCAGTCAGCATATTGGTCAAATTGTTTTTGCTTTGCTCATTCCATCGAGAAGACTTTCATACTGGCTCCTGAAGCTCTTGGACATGCTCTGATTGTTTTGTTCTTTATTCTCTGTCATTGCAAAATGCTCTATGCTTCTCCATATATTAAAAAAACTTTTTATTAATATATTTAAGACATAAAACATGTATTACTACATAAAGTATTACTGCTGTCAAACCAATTAATAATACATGTGTCATCTAGCAGTTATCTTTTTTATATGTGTGAGATAAGAACACCTAAAAGTTACTCTTTAACCAAATTTCTGTACAATATTATTTGTACTTCTGAATCTGTACGTTAGATCTGTAGATTTTTCATCCTTTATAACAATCCCAAAGCCTTTGCCCTCCCCATCCCCAGAATGATGATGTATGTTCCTTAATTAATTTTCACATTTACTTCCTTTTGCTATTACAATAAAATGCAAATTTCTTAACATGGCATAATAGATCTTTGCAAATTGTCCCTGGGTTGTTAACAAATTCATCTGCATCTAAGTATAGACTTCACTTCTGGGAAGTCTTTCATCAGAATTCCACCCTGCAAACATGAGCTGAGACATTTCCTATGTGTTTGCATAGCACTCTGACCACATGGCGGTAGTTTGTCCTGAATGAATATTACGACCTTCACAATGTCAATGAACCATCATGTCTTCGCTTGCAAAATGGACATGGTGGCTTCCTACAGCTGAATTGTTTAGAGACAATGAAATAAGTTTGTGAAAATACTATGTGAACTTCAATCAATTCAAAGATATAAAATATGCTAGAAAACAGGGATGAGAAATCGGAGAAGTTGTATTATTTAAATTAACTCTCTCCTATTCTTCCCATTGTAGAGCCTCGGATGAGTAGGTTACTCTGAGGAAGCAGGAGTAAGGGACCTGGAAATGTAAGACAACACAAAGGAGAAGCAGAGATGTCTTAATGGCCTGGTAACTAACTTGAGTTTCTGTTACACAGGGAAACTTGCTAAGCAGCTGCTTTGGCTGTTGGGAAATGTGGAATTTACATTCAGAGCATGATAAGGTTAGAAAAGAAAAGTGCAGAAGTTTTCACACTTATACAAACGTTTCTCATGTAACTAAGGTCATTGTGTATGGGCTGAGTATGGGGAGAATGTGGAAGGGAATGGGACTAGGCCTTTCTCCAAGCTTTGTTGCGTAAGTGAAACATACACTCAGAGAGTAAGGAGGAAAGGAAAATCCTGGAAATCAGAACGGAAAGGCTCTTGTGAAAAGTCTGGACTACTTTAAATGTAAAGGAGACATAGTGAAGTTATGTCAACAGAAGAGTTACCTGATAAAAAGTATGCTTTCAGATGCTGTTTTAGAGAACTAGAATAGATTACAACACTAAAGTAGGAAAGATGCTCTATCCACACATGTATGCACAAATGGACACACACAACACACACACAGAGATATTTAGTTACCACTTTGCTGTAGAAGCACCATAGATGATGCATGTATCCGAATACTCATGGAAGATACAAATGCCAAAGGTCCGTGCTGGCCGAACCGCAGCACAAGGGGCAGGGAAACAAGTCCAAAAGACGCCCTCTGCCAGGATCTCAGATCAGACCCCTCAGAAGGGACCCTGAAAACAGGATTCACATTAAAGTAATTTAATAGGAAGTGTGTTTCTAGAAAAAAACAAGTAGATCAACAGGAAAAACAAAACAAAACAAAACAAATTCTATTTTGGTGATGGTCTGAATGGGTTAATACGGGGGGACTGTAGGAAAATTAAAAGCTGACATTAACTCCTGATAGTCTGAGCAGGAGTAATGTTACAGAAGTAGAAAACAAAGGAAAAGTGTAAGAACTTTCTCCAAGCTGGGCTCGCTGGAGCACGCCTACAGTTGTGTGTGGGACACCGAAGCTAGAGGACTGAAAGTTGGAAGTCAACGTGGGCTACGTAGAGAGTTTGAGGCAGCCTAGTATGAGACCTTGTCTCAACATAATACACAAAAACAAAAATGGAAAAAAAGAGAACTATCTCCAAAGGAAGCCGTCGGAAGTTTTGGTCCCTACTTGAATCTGGATACTAGGAATAGGAATAAGTTAGAATCTCAAGGATTTATACTTTGACGAGTGGCCTGTCAGAGGTGCTGACTTGAAAGGCAGGTAGACCGGATTTGGTGCGTATTTGTTTGCACTGATCAGACCACAGCTAGAAGGGTTTGATGCCAAACCTTAAGAAAAACGGATAACTACAACACGTTCAGAAGAGTGTATGTAGGAGAAAGAGGGATAAAATTGTACTATGCAAAAACCAGTTGAAACAAATTCAATGTAGAGAAAAGAGTACTAAGGGTAGCGTAAGACTCAGGATTTTAGACTGTGTCACCTTTTCCTTTGTTGTTATGCCCTAAAGCCAAGTATAGTTTTTGATAGACAATGTAGTAAGTAAATGGTTTCTTCTGGATGTATTGAATACAGAGATTATTAAAAATAAGGAAGCATGACATGAAGGGATATAAGATATATTTAAGGGCTGTCATATGAAAAGGAGGACCATTTTCTCTTGTCTCCTCAGGGGGTAGAAATAGGACTGTTGTTTGACTGTCATAAGACAGAGATATAATAAATATTAAAAAGGATTTGTTAACACAGCTGTCCAAACATGAAGCTGCCTAGAGGTATTTGGGAGGGCTTGGGTGGCCACATGATGAAAATAATTTTACAAGATATGGGAGAGATTTTTGAATTAGGGCCAAGGGGGCTTCCCAACAGGGTTCTTCCAAGTTTACAGAAGCGTGAAGAGACAGGGATATATCTAGAAACACAAAATTTGAAAAGGTTTAAAGCTTCCATTGTATTATATGTGTTTTCAGCCGCCATTATTTCTCCTTTGGCTTTCCCCTAAGACTGGGAGAAGGGGAGAGTATCCTTAGGCACTATTGGTCTTTTTTATATAAAGTAAATCATGAAACGTACTGAGTTTAGGAAAATGTCTCCCTGCTTGGGCATAGGACTACTTTGTACAGGGTTAGAAAAGTGGTTTGTATTACTAGCAATTCCTTAGTCTAGGAAACGAAAATAACTCTTCTTCACTCAATAATAGTGGTAAACTCTAAGCCAAATAATAATAAAAACACTAGTAGCAACAAAAATTGTGACAAATAATAAGAATGAATAAATTACTGAAAGTACTCATATGTCAAGAATTAGGCAAAGTGTCATCAAGCTCCTTGTCACTTTTCTTCTGTTGAGTCCCTCCTTACTGTCTGGACTTAGTACCAGGAACATGTACGTGATCTGAGGATTTTCTACTCTGTGGGCGAATGAAGCGTTGCTTCACCATCCTCGCATTTATGAAGATTAATAAAAATGTGTGTGCAAGCCCATGTGCTGAGGTTTTGAATATGTTTCAAACTGGAGATTCTTTATAATTATTTGTGACTGAGATCTCTTGCTAATTTTCTTCCATTGTTCTTTTCTTTTATAAACATTTACTAAGCACCTAGTATATAGCAGAGCATTAGACCCAGCTTCTCAGCGTCTTGGTTCAAAGACACAGGATTAATGACAAATCATCAAGGGGACCTTGATAAGCTTCAGGTACCTCCTGAAATTTTACCATCAAATTAACTCATCTTCATGAGATTTTACCCGATACTTATGTCCAAACTTGGTCTTGTATAGACAAAATTGAAGCAACTGCCTGTCAAAACTCTAGACTTCAGCATTAAATTCCTGCTGCAGTTCTGATCTTACTTCATGATCTGTCTCAGGGTACCTTTTCCCTGTGTGAGATTTGGTGAGTTGTTGTGTCTTCCTGGTTTTAATATGAGACCTCATTTGTTTTTCACTTCTCTTCCCAGACATGGTCCAGAATCTGGAGCCAACTTAAAGCTGCAATTTATTTCCTTAAAATGTGTTGGATTTTGGATTCCCATAGACTTTCTAGGAAGAGGGGATAAGTTGTGATCAAGTAGAGTAGGAGACTGGGTCATAATATAAAGAGCCACTTTGTGCAGGAACTAGGATTCTGGTATGTCTGGCTCCTTAGTGAGTGCTCATTCTAAGGCAGCTGCCGGAGAGTGAAACAAGAGTTCCTGAAATCATGTCCAGCGAGGACACAGAGAACTGATTTGAAGCAGCCCTTGATAAAGGACAGGGCGCTAATGAGTAAGGCCACCTGGTTAGAGTCCTGTTTGTCCTCTCAGAAGATGCAAAGTCTAGCCAGAGGGACACTACAACCAGCAGTAGAAGAAAGCAATCATTATGGCCATAAAGACAGAAAAGTTAGCTAGATTTGGCCAGTGGTGACGGCGACAGGGAGAAGGAAGCCAAAGAAGAAGCCAGTGGTACTTAGTGTTTGGTTCTGCAGAATGATTTTTTTCTTTTTTTTCCCACACTTTGTATTTCATTGCACAGGTCATATTGGTTGAAATAAAAGGTGACTCCTTCACCCACAACTGTTTCCATAAAGAACAACAAGGGAGCTGAGAGTGAATCGACAAAATCTGGGCTCCTGAGGCTCCCACACCTGCCTTAGTTGGTGTGCAGTCACTGATGGAGGAGATTGGTCAAAGGATCATAACACAGTGGTCCATGCAGATGAGGGTCAGAAGGAAGACACTGGCCAGAAAGTTGAGAACTGGCATGATCCGATGGAGTTCAGACAACATCTGGCCAACGAGTCAGATGAGAGCTGAGTCACCATGAGCGCTGGAGAGGCAGTAAGAAGATGATGAAGTCAGCTATGCCCAGGTTAAGGTACCACAGCACGCTGACCACGGCACGTGTGTGGAAATCAGTTATCTGAAGACAAGGCCATTGCCAACCAGGCCTCGGGAGAGAGTCGCTGAGTAGACTATTCTGGAAAAGATGTCAGGAGATTTTAATCTGTCCAGTGAATCACTCTAATGGTCTGGTGTGGGTGTGGGCTTCTCCATGGTCAGTGGTGAGGACATGCATGCTCTTCATGCAGCTGTAAACAATGGCCAAGTTAGATGTCAACTTCTACAACTACATACATTCAACCCAAATTTGTCACCATGTTTCTCCTGTTGAAAACTGCAGATAGCTTTCATGTCCTTGCTTTAGTATGAGCTTTTCCCCACTGGTGATGTTCCTCTGTTCCTATTCGTCCTTCTTCCTTTTTCCTTCCTCTTTTTTCATATTCACGTTGTTAGCTGTGTTTGTGGTCATATATCCTATACCATCACATTGCTATTTATTTACCATATATTCTATATCATGAATGAAGCACTTAAAAACAAGTCCAGTATTTTGTTCATACACTGAATTTAATTTATTCCTCATCACAAATCTCTACTGTAGCACATAATGATTACAGATAAGGAAACTAAGGTTAGAGAGATTAATAAGTTGCTGAAATTCAAATATCCAGTAGTCAAAAAGCAGAAAAGCAGAGTTTAGAGCTTTGTTCTGCTTATTTTCTTTAATTCTTGGCCTGAACTTTGGGTCTCTCCGAATGTTCCTCCCTCAGTGATGAAGGGGACTGATACATATTCCCAATTTAGTTTACACAAAGGCTTTCCCTGGCTTAATACTATTTGCTAATACCCCCAACTCCACAGTAGCTGGACAAGGCATGTTTTATTACTGAACTTGTTCTGCACATGTGAAAGCAAAACTGCAAAGAGGCTGTTTTCATGAAACTCGCTGCACTAGGAGTTGACAGAGCTGGGTGTGGAACTGAGACCTTCCACTGTGCAGCTACTGCTAGCAGGCCACCTACCCCCGAGGGTCTGTGGCCCAGGGGCTGGGGACCCTGCTGCACAGCATCACGAATGGCCGCATCCAAGGGGTCTTATATGTTTTCCTGGAACTCTGACTCTGAAAGTTTAAACAACATAATGATTTGGTAAATGCTTAGATGCCTATTGACTCCTCTTCCATCTACAGCAAGAGACCATCAGAAAAGGAGGAATTTTTGGGCAAAAGTTTATGAGAAAGTAGTGTCCATAGGTGGTGTTCAGGTTTTGTAATCATTCAAACAGATACTAAAGTGAAAATAGACTTGGAGTTGAATGAATTGTGCTAGCCTCTTAAGCCAGTACTGTGCTTGTCTGATTGATATCTGCATAAATAATAGTTTTTTCACTTTTGAGCTACTTTTTTCAGTCTAACAGTATAATACTACTTATGAAATGTGAAATCTTAAAAAAAAAAGAAATGTGAAATCTCAATATCTCGATTCTGGTAGCCATTACAAAAATTAAAAGCCCAGTGTAACTGGGCATGGTGGTGTATGCTTGTAATCTCAGCAATTTGGGAGGCTGAGGGAGGAGGATCACAAAGTTGAGCTGAGCTTGGGCAATTTAATGACTTAGCAAGACCTTGTTTTTTAAAAAATAAAAAATTCAAGAGAACTGGAAATGTAGCTCAGCATAAAGGCCTTGTGTTCCATCCCCAGTAGTGCTGAGACACAGAGAAAGCGGGAGAGAGAGAAAGCATTTGAAGTGTTTCCTTGCCCCTCGCATTGTGGCACCCTGTAGAGGAAGCGGGACACCTCTGTTTGTGGGGAGGGAGTTGATGGTCATTGCTCTTATGTATCCTGATGTGATCTTGCCTCCTGTCATTAGTGCTGATGTCCAAGTTGCTGCCCAGGACTTCTATTTAACTCTGTCCTCTCAAATGCTTTCCACAATTATTGATAAAATCTTGAGGTACTGGAGTCGGCACCCGCAGGCTAGAGAGTGCGGAGAGGATTGCGTATTGATGCAGCCTGTGTTCACCACGATGTTCACATCTTTGTCACGGTCCTGGCATGACAGAATGATTCAGAAGGTGCCTCTACAGTGCCGAAAAATCGCTGAGCATTACAACCTTCCAGGTCTTCCTGGTACATCAGCCAGTTTCATTACTCGGTTCTCACTCTGGGGCTCCTCCCACTCCACAGATCCCCAAACAAAATAACAAAAAGAAACTAAAATCTTCCCTCTCCCTTGCACCCCCTTTTTAAAAACTTACCAATTCTTTATTTTCCTTTCACACAAAGCCTGGTGCAAAGACGGTAATTACTTTAACCTATTGTTTTGCTTTGTTGTGTTCTGTAGCCAAATTGTGGTGCGATTTCAGAGTTGGACACAAGAGGGCGTAAGTGCTCCATTCTGAGATGTAAATTTTTTTAAATTTTTTTTTTTCTTTTTAAAAATTTTATTTATTTTAATGGTACATTTTAGATGTACATAGTGAGAACATTCATCATAGGGGATTTGTATCTGTACATGACATATCTACATATCTTGTTGTTTCTTTTTTTTTTTCCCTGAGATGAATTTTTGTTCAACGTATTTCTCAAACCGTCATGGTTTCCTGTGGTTTGTACTTCTTATTTCACTCTAAAAGAAATAAAATGAAGCCGGAGCCATATCATACATAATCTAATCCAGGTTATCAACCTGAAAGTCCTAGATGGCAGGACCTGTGATAGTGCTGCTCTTTAAAATACTGTAGAAGCATTGTAAGTTATAGCATTAAAAATATTGGGTTATATATATATTTTGAGACAGGATCTTATTATATAGCCCAGGATGAACCTACTCTGAAGCCCACGCTGGCCTTGAACTCATGGTCCTTGTGCCTCACCTTCCACAGTGCTAGAATTACAAGCGTGCACTACCATGCCTAGCCATCTTTCTATTCTGAAACAAGGTTTCGCTCTTCTGTGGCAAGGTTGTTGTCCAAGCTGGCATCTGACTTAAGGTGCTTCAACTTCATTCTCTTGAGTAGTTGGATTTATAAGTGTGCTATAAGTAACTTAATTGGTACTGAAGATCAAATAATTTTGCTGTTGACTTGTTATTATACTGTTACTTATTTGATAATCAAAACCTTAAAAAATCAAGACCCTTGGGAGAAAAATTGTCCATAGACATTTACTGAGTGAGAAACTTTTGTTTTTGCTAAAAGTCCCAGAAATGGTATTTAAGAAGCTTTATCCATTTTAGGGTAGTTTATTGTAGTCTTCTGTACTTTCTTGAATTAAGTTTCAGATTCAGGAAGCTGCTGAGGTCCAGTTCTGACAGGATTGGAAAAGGTAACGAAGATGACCTACTTCACCCTCCCGTCTATTACAAGAGCCTTTTCTGCAGTAAATCTGACATTTCAAAACCTCAGATTATATTCTAAATCCAAGTCTATCTATCCTTGCCTCATTGTGATAGGTTCCTGAATATTCAAGCAATAATGTAGGTGACCCTTATTTCCCTTTATGTCCAGGCCGGTGTTTCCAAGTTCATTAACTGTGTCTCATGTGGTCCTGTGACATCTCGGACACCCTTCTCAATAAGGCTTGCTGTGGACTGAATACGGCGACACATTCTTTGCAATTCCTCCCTCTAAGGGGCAGAGTCCATTTCCTCTCCTCTCAATTCCAGAATCCTCCCATTGCTTGACTTGAATGCTAGAATGTGGCAGCAGACAGCCTACATATTTTTTGAAGCTAACCCTTAGGACAGGTACAGTTTCAATTTTAACATTTTGGGATGCACTTTCTTAGAACTTGTGGACTACCAATTCCCCTCGCAAACAGCCCCAGTAAGCTCCTATCAAAGCCAACTACAAATGCCGGAATTTCATCTCTGCCATCATCCTAGTGTTCAGAGTTCGTCAATGAAGAGAATGAAGGATATGGTCCTCTTAAAGAATCATGAAAACTAATATACTGCCCTGTTTCAAGCCATTAAGAGACAGAGTATTTTGTGATTCGGCACAGATCAATGAGGTTGCAAATGGTCTCAAAGTGATGAGTCTAAGTAAGATGTGTCGATTCTGACTAATAACCTGTAAAGTGAGGTTCTTCTTCTCTGATTTTGAAGACATTTTTATAATTCCAGTAGATTTTTACAACTCTGTGTTCAGAACTGGTGGCATTTGAAATGATTTCCAAGATTGGAACTGTCATTCACGTTACTTTAAAAAGAAAAAGTACTGACATTGGATCTATGATTGTTTCTCAGTTCCCTGTGCTGGCATTCAAGGTGTCAATCTTGAATTTTTCTAGATGTGATGGAATGACAACCATAATATTTTTAGTATAATACCCTACTATAAACCAAGGGTTTGCACATGCACCAACTCAGTTAATCCGCATTAATCTGTATACAGCAGACATTAAGGATACTTTATTACACACTAATGCACTTGTGAATAATAGCACATTTGTCAGTAATTTGCTCTTCAATGGCTCTGAAAATAGTTTCTTTGTACTGTTCTCAGGTCTTTTCTGTAAGTCTGAAATTATTTCAAGTTAAAAACCTTCTACAATAAAAACCCTTCATAATTTGTTTAATGGATATGGTGATTATCCACACTCCTCTTCTATTCTGTGTGGAAACCAAAGACAATGTGTAATTCTTTAAAGAGAATTTATAAATAAAAATGCCCAAACACAATTCAAAATAAATAACTGAGAAGCAGTGTTCATGAACTTAGTGGTGGTGGCTGCTGGGATTGAGGCAATGCTTAAGAAACTGGAAAACTAAGAGTAGATGCAGAGAGGGTGATGAAATAATAAAATCTAACATGTGGTGCGTGCTCGTTCTGAGGTACTAACTTTTATAAGTATTTTCGTTTACGTTAACACATTTCCTCGTAACACCCCCATAAGGAAATAGGTTTTGTTAGCCCGAGTATGAAGTAGTTGATAAATCTATCCCCAGAGAAGTAAAGGAACTTGTTGAGTGGAAAAGCTGGGCCGTGAATCTAGACAGGCTGGCTCCCGGATCTGTGCTCTTAATCACTCAATTAACAACAGGCCTCTCAAGAACAAAGCGCAGCCTCCACATTAGGGAAGCTTGGACAAGCTGCACAGAGTGCTAAGCAAACATCAGGACTGCCTGGAGCTCCTCCACCTTCCTGAAAGGGCTCCCCACCCTGTACTCTGGCCCAAAGACTCACAGCGCATACAAACACTTAGAAAGGAAGAAATGATTTATAGTCAAGCACTAATCAAATTGATTCGTTGTTGGCAAAATCAACATGAGCTTATGATATCTGCGAGTTGCACCCTCATGATGAACGTGCGGCTTGGCAGGTACTGGAAGGGTGTGGAGCTCACACATACAGGACAAGGGAAAGCCAAGGCCAAAGCCAGACTGATTCGTCTGTGAAGACACAAGAAGCCGCCTTGCAATTCAGGCGGTTTATTGCTTAGGGAGCAAAAGCATAAAACCAAAGTGCTAGCTCCCTGTCAGTCTTGTCACACACATTAGTAAGAACCACATCAAAAAGAAGGAGTTGGATGACTACCGTGCAAGTTGGTGAGGAGCCAGTTGCAGACTGAAGTGGAGGTCTTGGATTGACCTGTGCGGGCCACCGTCCTGGGCACTGACGGGTCTTCCCACCTTCTCTTATTTGGATCCACTTTGTAAGTATCTCTGACCAGATTCTCCAGCTCAAACATCCATTTTTCCTCTTCTTGATGAAGTCTTGCCAGATCAAATGGCGACCTCATTCAGTCAGTCAGAGTTTGGGTTACAGCCTCACAGTCCCATCCAACTCATCTGACAGACTCACCACTTGTTCAATTATAAATTAAACGTGTTTGACATCTGGGCAGACTCTGTGAGTGAAACCACTGCACATGGAAAAATGAGACACTGTCCCGTACACTTTTCTTCTCATCCCACAAACCGGCTTCCTTTTCTAAAATAAATCTTTGAAAATTCTAGGTTTTTCTCACCAAAATCTTTAAATCCGAGAACTACCTTAATTTGCAAGAACGCCACAGAAAATATAAACTGCACTAACACTTTCTTTTCCTTTCTGATGCTTGCTAAATTTTCTCTTGTTTTTTTCTTGATATACTTACCTTTCCTGTGTGTGTCTCCTCCTACCAGGCCTGCGTTCCATTGGGATTTCCCTGCAATACTTAGGAAGTGGCTGAAGTTTAGCTTCTAATGGCATAATATTAATTTTCACTCAATCAGATTCAACTAATACGGGAGAGAGGTCAAAACAGATTGTGTTGTCTTTCTCCAAGCTTTATAAGGTGGTTATGCCTTTTGATTAGGTTTTATATGCATTTGTTCCTAAAAAAATAAATTTTATGACTCTCTTCTTTTATTTAGGTTTATATTTGGGCTACTTTGGACCATGACCATTGGCAAGAAGCAGAAGGGAGAGAATAACACAGCACATCCTGATGAAGACCCTCCTCTCAGTCAGCAGGAAGGGTGCCAGGCAAGCCGCGGGCCGATTCCCTTCTTCTTCCTGACCACTGTCCTGCATCTACATTCAGTCGGCATTTTTATGACTGTCATTTTCCTCGCAGGGAAAAGAATGATGCATAAAACTTGTTTCTGACAGTTCTCTTTACCATAATTGAAATGAAGCGACGATCAGGCCCATTCGTGTTCCTGCTGAATTCCCAGAATCTGCAACAGAGCAGGACATACTAAACATGCTCAGCACATAGTTGCTTAGTTGCTGAATAGCTAATTGAATTTCCACTCTGATTGCAAATTCAATTTACACAAAAATTGCATTTACATGAAGATCCAAGTTAATTTAAAAACACTGACATTCATTTCCCTTTGGTTCCATTTCTCTTCAGTGAATTAATATATTTAACAAATACTTACTAGAAATGAATCTTTATTAAGTATTTAAAGGTAACAAAATTCAAATCAGAGAAGGAAGGAGTCCAATTCTGATCCTGACAATTACCTCAATGTTTCCAGCTTCAGGCTTCTCATGTGTGAAATGGGATGAGAGCTCCCACCGTCAGAGGTCGTGTGAGAATGAAAGATAATTAAGGAATATTCTAGTGCTGTTATAAACAGTGTTAGACTCTGTGTAAGTATCCAAATATGAACAAACAACTCTCTTGAGGTCTTAGAAAACAGACCTTGGAAAGAAGACATTAATTCAAATAATTATGCTGCAAAGAAAAGAGTTAGCAGTACCAGAACAAAGGCACAACGGAAGGTTCGATAGCCATTTTATTTATTTATTTATTTATCTATCTATCTATCTATCTATCTATCTATCTATCTATTTATTTATTTATTTATTTATTTATTTATTTATTTTTGGTGCTGGCGATCGAACTCAGGGCCTTGTGCTACCATTTTATAATACAGACTTTACAAGTATTCTTGCTAACAGATCTGCAGGTGACTATTATTGTAATGATCGCTTAAAGTATGCACAGATCTTTTTTTTTTTTTGATTATTATTTTTAACCAAGAACATGTATTGGTATATTGTACATGTAATGATCACATTCATCACATTTATTTTGTATCTGTACATGATACATCTTGGTTTTTTCCCCCTCTTCTTCACTCCTTCCTTCTGTTCCCTCCTTCCCTATTTACAGAAGGTTTATTCATGATTTTCCATGATTTCCCTTTCCCTTTTCTTTCATTTTTTCCTTTTCCCCCTTCTCTCTTTCTAGTTCTCCTCTCCTTTGTATTTATCTTCCTTTTATATAATATCTATTACACCTCTTTGTCCTTATTTACAGTTATGGTTTCTCATATCAGAGAAACAATTTGATGTGTACTCATGAGTGTCTGATTATTTCACTTAATAGTATGTTCTTAAGGAACATCCATTTACATACAAATGTCTCTAGTTTATCCTTTTTTATGGTGGTGTAGTACTCCATTGTGTAGAAAAACCACATCTTCTTTAGCCATTCATTGGTGGTTGGGATATAGACTGTTTCCAAGACTTAGCTATTACAAATTGTGTTGCTATAAACATGGTTGCACATATATCCCTGTGGTATGACGATTTTAATTCTTCTGGGAAGATCCCCGGTAGGAGAATAGCTGGATGAAATGGAACCTCCAGTTGTAGTTTTTTGAGAAATCTCCATATTAATCTCCACAGTGGCTGGACCAGTCTACATTCCCACCAACAGTGGATCCTTTTCTGGTTTTAGTGTCATGGTAATGCTTGCTTCCAGTAAAGATTTTGGAAGTACTGCTTCCTTTTCAATTTCATTAAAGAGTTTGAGGAATAGTGGTATTAGATCATCTCTGAATTTCTTGTAGAATTCAGCTGTGAAGTTGTCAGGACCTAGGCTTTTCTTTGTTGGTAGGTTTTTAATTACCTCTTTGACTTCAATGGCTGATATTGGGTTATTTAGTGTTTTTATCTCTTCTTGGTTTAGTTTTGGTAATTCATATGTTTCTAAGAATCTGTTCATTTCTTCTGTGTTTTCCATCTTGTTTGAGTAGAGGTTCTTGAAGTAGGTGCTGATGATCCTTTGGATTTCTGATGGGTCAGTTGTGACTTCACTCTTTTCATTTTTTATTGTGTGACTTTGGGTCTCTTCATTCCTTTTTTTGATAAGATTGGCTAGGGGTTTGTCTATTTTGTTTAGTCTTTCAAAGAACCAACTGTTTGACTTGTTGATTCTTTGTATTGTTTTCTTGGTCTCAATTGCATTGATTTCAGCTCTGATCTTAATAATTTCCTCTCTTATATGAGCTTTGGGTTTGATTTGTTCTTGTTTTTCTAGCCATTTGAGGTTCAACATTAAGTTGTTTATTTGAGCTCTTTCTGTCTTCTTGATGTGGGAGTTCAATTCGATAAACTTCCTCCGTAGCGCTGCTTTCATTGTATTCCATAGGTTCTGGTATGTTGTATTGTCATTATCATTTTTCTGTATAAATTGCTTAATTTCTTCTTTAATTTCTTCTGTGACCAAATGTTATTCAGAGGGATATTACTTAGTTTCCATGTGTTTGTGTGGTTTTTTGGTTTCTGTTGCCATTGAATTCTAGTTTCATTGCACTATGGTCCAGTAGTATGCATGGGATAATTTCAATTCACTTACATGTACTTAAGCATCCTTTATGAGCTAGGATGTGGTCTATTTTGGAGAATGACCCGTGTAAAGTATGCACAGATCCTTGTGGAGTAGGCGGGAGGACCAGGGTCTTCCAGGAGCCAGAGAAAGTGGGGGAAACATGCTCAAGGTGTTTCCTTGTGGTTTCCAAAGGAAGTAACAGCCAAGACAGAGCAAGCATATCATACTAGGCTGGGATGGTGACATGGCTTGAGCAGTTGGGCGTGACCCACCATTTGAGGAGACTTACCCATCATGGTGCAGAACAGCAGGCCAGAGCCAGACAGGGAGGGGGCCAAGCACCCTGTACCCAGTACCAATCTTCCGATATGATAACACAGAACCTAACACCTGATATTAATGTTCTAGCATACGACCGAGTGGGGCCCCCTGGATCACCTGTCAAGAGGACACAGAAGGACTCAGCAGTTGACTTTGGTGCCACTGCCTTCTTGTTCTTACGGCAGTCCCTTCTGCCTGCCAGACTTAGCTTCTCTTTTTTCTTCAAAGCATCTTTTTCTCCCTCAGCACTTCTTTTGTACTTCTCCTTTTTCTTTTCTTTTTTCTTGTTTCTGCCCTAAAATAAATGGTAATCTTTCACATCTGCCAATTATCCTGACCAATTCTTTGATTGGGACAATAAGAACCTGGAAAACACCTCTGGTTCCTACCCAATCTTATAACAGGCAGGTCAAACTTGTACTAAAAAAGTTTAAAAAATATGGCAATGGACAAAAACAACCTATCAATTTCCACTCTTAGAAAACAGTTATTAAAGCCTCACATGTTCTAAAGAAAAAATAATAGACTGGTTTGAATAATTTCAGTGATCTCTTTGTTTAGAGGCTCCTCCTAGTTGTCTAGTACCTGCTGTTGGGGCACTTAGGGAAGGGCAATCGTCCAAAAAAAGTGTTTGGGGGGTCTGTGAAAGGTACACTCCAGAGTGAATTGTTCACTACCTGTGAGAATTAGCCAACCTTGGGAGGGATCGTCTCTTCTGAGTCAGCAAGGACCTAAAATATCTAAGTATGGAAATTATTGAATGAAAAGACATGGTTAAGATAATGATTCAGAACATAGAAAGCATGGAAGTAGCTGTATTAGTTACCTTTCCAGAGCCAGTGGTTTGTAAGAGAGCAGATTTAATGCAGGACATTTGTAAGTTACAACATTCACCCACAAGCCAATTTCAGGAAGAGTGCCGAATGCCTATCTATGCCCTGCAGACCCAAAAGATCCAATGAAGGGCTGGGTGCCCACAGCAATGTCCTGTGTACGTCTGTGTCTGCAGATGATGGCTGAAGAAATCTTTACTGGAACCAGGACACAATGCTCACAGCAGAGATGATGACCAGAGCTCCCCCAAAGCAATAGCAGCCATCCTTGAAGACAGCAAGGCCCTGAGCTCCTTCTTCGACAAGAACAGCTGAGTCCCCTTTAGGAGAACCAGCCGCAGCAGAACTCCTCCTGGGAAACAGCCCGACAACTATCTTCTGTTCCCATTCCCCTTTATGTTGCATCAGCAACAATCTTCAGGTGGATCCTCTACACCCAGAACCACACAGCTCAGTCCAGCTGGGCGTTCTGGCTCACGTTGACCACAATAATAATTCCACCACAGTAGCCAAGTTCAAGTCTCTTTTCAAGAGTAAGAGCACCCCCCGTCCACTTGTTCCTTGTCACAGCAGCCTTCTGGCTTCTTCATGGCACTCACTGTGGGTTGTTTTCTTCATTTGTTTACCTGTTTGTTGTCTGTTTATTCTATTAATTTCATAGATCTGTTACAAGAAATTTGCTTCGTTTGCTGCTGTAGTCTTCATTTCTGGTCCAGTGCCTGGCTCACATACATACTCAATAAACATTTGTTGAAAAAAAAAACACAACAAAATGGCTTAATAGTTATTTATACACATATGTGTGACCTGTGTACGCACATACGCTACTCTTTATACCTCTTTATACTCGTGTAAGTATGTGGATACTTGTGAGTGTTTTTAAGTGTTACAGTTTGGCACAGCAATGTGTTCATCTGGATATTACTAAATCCCCATAACAGTTCTATACCCTCAGATGGAGGCAATTCAGTCTCCAACTTCTGGCCTTGTACTTTATGGGGCTGGTACTGTCATGTGGCTCCTGAGGTTTTCTAGACTCTTCTTCGGGGTTGGGAATGACCTGAGCCCGCAGTGTGATTTGGTCCAGGATCCCTGAGTTGGTATGAGCTCTACCCCGTGTTTCTTCCCTTCATAGTTCTTTCTCACCTTCCTTGCATTCAAGACCCAAGAGATGGCCCAAAGAACTCTGGCACAAGTGCTTATGGACGAAGTCATCCTGGAGCCCACTGGCTGAGCACTGGCTCCAAGAGGGCAAATTTAGAAAGAGATTGCTTGCTCCTCTGACCAGCATATATTTACCTTTATGTAGGCTCGAACTGCCAGGATGGTTTCAAAATGCATATCTTGGGTGACTCAAATTGTGTAGATGAGGTCTTATGAAACATTCTTTTTTCAGTGGTGCACAAGTAGTGTCAATCATGTCATCTGTATCCCCATTTTTGATGAGAAGACCAATACCGACCAATACCATAGATTAAAAACGACTACTCCAGTATGACATAAACAGTAAAACTTGAGTCCGAGCTTTCTAAAAAGGCATTTTGATTTTAGATCCTGAACATATTATTCTGTATGAGAACATAAAGACACGGTCTGAAGATTTCCAGATAACTGGAGGACACTAGAAAATACAGTGGAGATCTGGGGAACTTAGCGTATTAGATGTAAATGTGGGTGAGCAGATGAGTTACCATTAAGCTGGCTCTGCATTATAACACGGCTGAAGTGACCTGCAGATCACTCCACACTCGGGTAGCTCATAGGTAATGTGATTCTCCAGGCTTTAAATAAATAGAAATCTGAAGGAAAACATTCCTTTTAATGCGGGTGTAATGTCTTTCTAATGTTCTTCCTGGAATGGGCTCTTGGGGATCTTTTCACTATTATTTCTATCTCAGGGCTTGCGAAAGAAGTACTTGAGAATGCTTTTATTTAGGGATTTGTTTCTCGTGGGAACATAAGGGAAAGTGAAAAACTCTCCAAACTTTCCAATTTGTTTAGTGAGGAAATATGACCTTCTTGCTCTTATTTGGTGGGGCGAATCAAAAGATGGTCCTGAAATTCCAGCTTTCGGCATGTGTATAAATACCTGTGTGTGTGTGGAAGCAACAGCCACACTTTGTACAGCAAGCAAAACCCCTGGCTGGGTGGATTCTCTGGGTTTCCGAAACTCTGGGAAATCATCACAGAAGACACCTGCCATGAAGCTTGCGACTGTCTTCCTGCTGGTGACCATTAGCGTTTGTAGTTACTCTGGTAAGCAGTCTGGCTCGTATGGTATTCCTCTACTTTTCTGTTAACAAAACGCAACTAAGAAGCCTGACTTTCTAATACTGGAATGTGGTGGAAGGAGTTTTAGAATCACCAAAAATGGAATTGCTGGAAGGTATCACAGATTCTTCTATCATTCAAGCTCTAACCTAATATAAACACTATCCCTAATGCATCCTGGGTAGGAGGTTAGTAAATTCCCGCTAAAGGTCACTGAAGGATATTCACATTTGGACACTGGTAGCCATTAGTTTTCCTTAATCTTGAGTCAAAATGTGATTTTGTAACGTCTTTCTCTTATGCTTCTGAAAGTATATGGAGTCATTTACTATTATCTCCAGGTTGTCAGACTGGGTCTCACGAAACTGCTACATTGATCCTTTTGTCCGCACACAAAGAAAGAGTTTATCGAGGGGCTACAACTTTTGGGGCACTAGATAAGCATTGGAAGAGTCGTGCATAATTCAAAGATTGTTCTCAAGGTGGTAACAGTCTGGTAGGAGAGATAAGACTTCTATACACATTCCGGCAATACTGAACTACTGTAAATGCACAATGAGAGACATCGACAGAACTCTGTGGGCGTGCTCAGGGGTGAAGAGTTTAATTTCCAAGTCAGGACACAGAAGCTGGCTTCTCTGAGGACAGTGGGAACTGAGCCATTCTTTTTGGACATTATAATTACAAGTACCAGGAAGAAACATTTGGGTGCAACAGAAAAATGCTTCATGATAGCAAGTGCTCACTGAGGAATAGAAGGCTTTGAAGATCTTCCCCCAGGAACATAGAGACACAGACAGAAAAAACATTCACCAAAATGTCTACTGTAAGAAGAATGAAGATTCATCATAACAAACCAGGTGCTGCCTAGACTTATACTGGCTTTGTGATTTTTATTGGGTTTGTGATTTTTATTGAAGTATTTGAGGAATTTGTAATTACACTAGTTTTGAATTTTTTTGTTCTTTAGTGTCCAAGGACAAATACTTATGGGCAAAGGTGGCAGGAGGGAGGAAGGTGGAGGGAAATAAATATCCTCCATTAAGGGAGAATTTTGGAGGAAAAGTATGCGAGAAGCTAAAGGTAGGAAATATGCACAGGCTCCATTTTTGTAATTTCAATGAGGAAATAAAAAAGTTTCCAAAGGAAAATGAACTATGGCGGGTGTTAGGCAGCAGAAGGACACGTGTTCTTGTTTGTGTGCTCACACACATGTATACTTTTATATATCTGCTCATTTTTGAATACATATACAACATACGTATTTTTTCATTTCTCCTTTTCTTTCCCATTCATCTTCTATGCAAGAGTTATCTTTCCAAAACCAATTGTAAAATGCAATTGTCCATTTGAAAGCCTTGGTAATTCCTCATTATCCTCAGAAGGAAAATTTTTCCTAGTCATTGGTATGGCATCCAGGGTTTTCCAAACCTTATCTCACTTGTTTAGCTCCACCCACTTTACCTCGCACTTCCTAGTTACAGCCCCCGGACTTCAGCATTCTAGCCTCTCTGGGCAGAAGGCACACGATTGCATGTACCTGCTTCCGTCTTAACATCTTTTATTGGTCTTGGTCCCAGAGTACTGCCTCTCGTCTTTGCCTTGTGATCCCGATATGCCTCTCGCACTTCTGGGAATATTCCTGTAGGGCTCTCCCACATCACAGTTAGTCATCCCTTCCTTTGTTCATCCTCGAAACTGTCTCTGTAGCGTTATCATACCAGATACTGCAGGTGGCATACGGACTCATGGTGTCCCCCGGACAGAGTTAAGTTTCTGAATACAGCATCCTTGTCTCATCCGTCTATGTGTCTGTAGCAAATGGCATTGCGTTGGTGGGCAATTAAATTTCGGCTCTAAATTCAGTTGGTAGGGAGCAGTTTCTTGGATTGTGATTCGGTTCATTGTTGCTCCTGGATAGAGATTTATGACTGAAAGCTGTGTGCTCTGGACACAGCCACATGCTAAACACGTGCTTATTCATTCAACCACTAGTACCTACTGAGTGCTTATTGCATGCCAGGATCAGTTACCATGAAGTATAGTAGGGAACAAAATATAAATTCCTTATTCTCGTGGAGCCTACATTCTCATGAGAAGATGAAGGTGATAAAAATAAGAAAGACTCATCATTTCTCTGGTGTGAGAAACTGAAAGTGTAAATAAAGACTACAATGTATTATATTGGGAAAGGGAAGAAAATGTCCAAATGGGAAAGGGAACAAGGGAGGGGGAGGGGGGAAAGGAACAGAGGACAAAAGAAACAAGAAATGGAAGGAAAAAATGGAAACAAAGCTTTTGTAAATAAGGAGGGAGGAGCCGATGAAGGGAGGGGAAGGTAATGGGAAAAAAGGAAGTAACAAGATATATCAGGTACAAATCCCCTATGATGAATGTTATCACTATGTACATCTAAAATGAATCATTAAAATAAAATGAAAAAAAAATAAGAAAGACAAGTAGCTATCGAGAACAGAGAGTTCTAGGGAGACTAAGAGCAAGTACAAAGGCCCACAGGCAAAAGTTTTCATGGGAGTCAAGATAAGAAGGTCAGGGATGGAGCTGCTGGTGGATGGAGCTGAAGGTGCTGAGTGTATAGTCAAAGCCAGATGTGCCTGTTTCACGGGGTTTCTCTTTTCCTCTGCAGCTACTGCTTTCTTCATCAACAGTTTGCCCCTTCCTGTGAACAAAGCGCTGCCTTTGCCTCTGGATGTCCTTTCCTTATTGGATCCATTAAAACGCCTTCTGCAAACTCTGGGCATTTCTGTTGAACACCTTGTGGCAGGGCTGAGGAAGTGTGTGAATGAGCTGGGGCCTGAGGCTTCTGAAGCTGTGAAGAAACTGCTGGTAACTGTGGCTTGCCGGGCTGATTTTCCAGGGGGGAGGGCTTAGTCACCCTGAAGGCCCTAGTCTCACTTGAAAATGTGCTTGTGTCCTTCACTGACTATATTAGCAAAATATTCACGTTCTCCTGGAGCCTCATAGAAAATGCAATTTCTACATGTACAGAAAACGTTATTGAATAATGGAGACCCGTGTTCAACAATTACCAGCTTTGTGATTCTGGATGAACCTTAACCATTCTGTTTCCACATCAGCAAAATGGTGGCTAGATAAGATAATGAATGTGAATATATTTTAAAAAATTAATTATGTCTAAGTTGCTCTTATTTTTGCTTTTGTCTCTTCTGTTTTTTAGGAGGCCCTGTCATACTTGGTGTGACATCAGGCTAAAGACAGAATGAAGGTGAAGATGGAAGTAGAGTGACGCTCCCACCCTCACTGGCTGCAACGCATTCCATTCCGATATACACGTACTGTCCTAATGTGTAGGGTCCCCTGAAAAGAATGAATAAAACAACGAGCAGACATTCAGTTTGTCCTATCTTCACTTCTGGCGCTCTAACTAGACACACTTCCTCTGGATCATAGACAAGAGAGCTCGTTGTCACAAAGATAACCTAGCATTTCACATAAGACACAATCATTTGTTCTCTTCTCTTTAAGCTAAATTTTCCATTTTTTCAACTACTCTTTATATGGTAGTGTTTCCAGAATCTTTATTCTCCTATTCCAATTTTAAAGAAATTATGGAACTTAGGAAGTGAAAAAAAATTCAAAGTATTAGCTAACAAGACCAGGGTTTTACTTATTTCACTGGTTTGGAATCCACTTCCCTGTAATGACAATTTCTACGAAGTTTGTAGGTACATTAAGGACACTCAATAACGTTCTTAGACTTCTGCCAAGCTAGGCCTTTATCACATAATCCTCGGACACATAGATTATGAACTCTCTCCCTCCCCTCAGTCTATCCCTCTATTCCATCGCCTATAAAAATGCCAGAATTATATTTTCAAGGCATAACTTTGGTTGTAACAGAAGAGATTTTAGCTCCTGAACATGCAGCTCCTTGTGGTCTGGCCTTTGCTTACATGTCTAATCACACCAAGGTCCTTTCTCCATGTGTGTGCCAGTCCCGGCCACACTAAACAGAGAACTGTACCTTTTCCTGTTAACGGTCTCAGTATGCTGTCCATAGCACGTTACCACCAGTAAGCCATGCTAGAACCACTTTAAGTATTTAGTCATTCACTGTTTCACTTATTAGTTTTATTTAGGTAATATGAATAATGTGAATATCTATTTATTTTTCAAGAGAAATAATATGATCAACTGATCAACCAAATTATAATAAAACTAAACGCAACTGGTCATATGAACCTGACCCAAAGCAGGAAGAGCCTAGATTTTTTTAAAATTTTTTTATTTTTATCATCCAAGTATTAGTAAGGTATAATATCATCAATGATACTGTAACACTAACTAATACTGTAACATTAATATCATTAACAACACTTATTTAACCTATGCTCCTTACTGGCCCATGCTTTACCCCAGTGGTTCTCAACAAGGGACAGTTAACATCTGCCAACATTTGGAAACATTTTTTATTGTTGCAACTTGGGGAGGACAGACATCTAACAAGTGGGAGCTGAAAAAGTTACTAAACAACCCCACATATAAATAAATGAAAACATGTTCAAGCCCCAATTATCAATAATGCTGAGCTTGAAAAATACTGCTTTACCACTTCAAAATAACTGGTTGAAAGATGAGTGTATTTATACATTCACTCACAACATCATTGTTATCTGTGAACTTACAAAGTGTGTTAAAAATTTGAGTGGTGGGATTGAGGGTGTTGGTCAGAGGTGGAGTGCTAAGTGATTAACACTTAGGTGGCTCGGAATTGAATTGCAGCACAAAAGAGAGAGAAAGATTAAAAAAAAAAAAAGAAAGCACTCCAATAGCATTAACAGCTCTTTACGGATTCATTACTTCCAGACATATCCAGGTAGATCATATTTTCAATAAGCAACCAGAATCACCCAAATAATGCAGGAAAACTGCATTAATTCCTTAGTACTCACCTCCATCTGCTCTGTACCCAAATAAGTGTCAGATTTAATCAATTAGTGTTGCAAATGACTGATTCAGAAAGTACCACTAATAATAAACATATTACACACTTTCAAAGAAAAGAACATGTACTTTAAATAGTTGAAATTTATTGGATATATGGACACACATTATTTTAATGAAGTTACTAAAATACTCATTTGCTATGAGATATAGACCTAATCAAATTTTATCAACGAAGTGTCAATTTTGGCCAATAAAGAAACTGTTACATTTTCAAGGCTTTCTCAAAATATCTATTAACATTTTAAGATATAACTTTTGCTCTAGTAAGTCAATTTTTAAAATATTTTTAGAAGTAATAGAAACATCAGTCCTTTAGTTTATAAGGATGCTTACTGCAGCCCCCTTTGGCGAGCTGAAACACTAAGGATTATGAATGTCCATCAAGAGGGAAATGATTAGATTGTGAGCAACTGGGTAGTTTTGTAAGATTTTTGTTTACCTAAACACCATGAGATAATTATTAAATAAGAAGAAAAGCTGCGAGTTACAGTGCACACTCAAATTCCTCTCTACATGTGTATATGTTTAGATATGTTTGAACAAACAATGAAAACACAGTCAATATTGGCGGCTGATAGTCCTAGTTTGGGGATAATGTTCAACTGGGAGATTGCCAACTTTCAAATATGTATGTGTATATAATATAATTGTTAATTTAAAAATTTATATATGATATAGTACCCTCTTTCCAAGGCAGGAGAAGCTTCCGTTAAGAAAAGAACATTGTGAATTATAAAACTTTTGAGAATCATGCTTTACTTCGTATTTTCCATACTCTTCTGTATGAAGGGTCTATATGTGTTACATATAAATATATCTATTTATGAATGAAATATATTGATATTTTAATCACATATGATTGCTAACTTTGAAATAAAATTTCCTTTAATTTTCCCTCTCCAATGATAAGTGTACACTCCTTTAATAATTGGAGATGAATTAGGAAAAAAATATTTTTCAATTAGCTATATTAGAAAATATTTCTCTCCCCCTCAAAACAAAAAGAAAAATGAAAAAAAAAAAAAAAGAAATCCTATACCAGACTTTAAAAGTCCTTAATTAAAAACCAGCGGCTTTAGCATCACAGATGTGTTCAAATCCAGGTTCCAGCATCAGCAGTCAGGGTGGCCTTGGACAATGTCCTTAAACGTTCAGTTCTCACTTACAGCATTTCCAAAGAGAATAGTAATATCAAGTTCCTGGACTTGGCGTGAGGATGAGCGAGGTAACATTATGAAGAGCCAACCGCAGGATGCGCCTCAGTGACTCAGTTTCCTTAACAGCACGATGCAGGCTGGAAGGATCACGGAGCACCGCCACAGTCTGAGGTCTGCTTTAAGCTTTCTGCCAAGGTTTAATGGTCCTTCCTTTTCCTTCTCCATGTTTCCGAATCCTTTATTGGTATTAAGAGCTGGCTCAGATACCATTACATCTGAGAAGTCTTAGCTCTCCCACCGGGTCCTAAATGGCTCTTTGTCCACGCTCCCATGTTACCAAGTTCGTGCCTCTGTCATACTGTACCATGTTGAATGCGCTCAATTATTTCTGTGCTCATAACCTCCGAGGGAAGACTCAAGCTACTTGAGGGTAAGAACGATGGGATCTTCAGCATTGTCCCTTGTGGCTTTGCCCTTAGCTCTATAATTTCCATTTTTTCACCTAATGCAGAATACAAGGATATTTACGAAACAACTTTTCTCTAGACACTGTTTTTACTGCTCACTATTAAGCCAAGAACATCGAGCAAGAGAGTCAAAATTCTTGCCTCATCAAGGGGGCAAAATAAGTCAAGTTTAAAAGATAGACACTATGGGAAAAACAAAAGCGATACAATTTTAAGCAGAATGATCAGCAAAGACCTCACTAAGAAGGTAATATTTGCAAAAAGACTCTAAGAAGTGAGGGAATGAGCCATATTGCTATCTGCAAGAAGAATCTTTCAGGCACAGGTAAAAGAAAATTCAAAACCCTGTGGCAAGAGCATGCTTGCAGTTGTTAAAGACTATCCAGCATTCTAACTGGCTGGAATGGTGAGGGGCAAAAATAAGTAATAGGAAAGGGATGAGAAGAGGGGGGTCCCAGTAAGATCTCAGCCACTACTGTATGGTAATTAAAAATATAGCTTCTACTCAGAATGAGATGGGAAATGGCAGAAGGAATTTATGTGATTTCTTTTTTATTTAAATAGAAGTAGTCTTTCTGCTTAGTATTGCCTGAAAGAGCAAAATATAAATTCCACAGAGTATTTGAGGCATAGTAGGAACTTCTAGAGTGAAGACAGAGAATAGTAATGATGAGAGGTATAGCCTCAGGATGTCACAGGTGAGCGCTGTGTTGGGAATCAGACAACGCTGCTCAGAGTCTTCACTTAGCCTCTACTAGCTTTGGTGTCATATGTGTGCTACAAGTTTTCCTTCCTGAGCCTTGGTTTTTTCTGTCATATGAAGAAAGTAATGACGTACTAACTCACTTCAATCACACTGCAATTATGAGGTTACAGTGAGATTGTAACATCATAAAAGAAAGCTACTATACAAGTGAAAGAGAGTCTTGATCTTTCAAAACAAGCATACTTCCTGGCTGCAGACGTGGGTCATGTTGGAGGGAAAGAAAAGAAGGCAACAAAGGATAGGAAGAGGAAATACACATTGTAAAGTAATTGGAAAATCTAAATTCTCTGGGTCACTAGAGATCTTGGATAACTACTTCTTAGCAGTGCATCAAAATCTGTTACTCATTTAGCACCCGATCCCACCCCCGGCACTGCACACACCAGGAAAGAGTGATTTCAAACTGTATCACAGGTGAAGATAAAGGCAGGGAAGCTCTTGTAAAGTGTATTTCTCATGCATATATGATGCATTAATTAATGGTAGGTAAAGTGAATGTATAATCTGGGCTCAGATTAGCAACTTGCAATCTGAAAAGAGAGTCAGAACCACATTTGGTGGGGAGAAGGAATCTATGTGCCAAATGCTGATTAGAACAGTATTTTAGGTAACTTGGTTAAGAGAGATGTAATATTTGAGATTGCCTTATCCCTAAAAAGTGTAGAATTTAGGTTTCTGAACTTATTCTAGAATACATGTACTTTTCAATATTTAGTAGGTATTATCCATCTATATTACTAAAAATTCTATATGTTGCACAAAATCTATTGGCTAAATAAAAACAGGAAGACAGTCTAACAAAAAAAATTTATTGGAAATACAATGGAGTGGCTTGTAAAGTCAAAATACTTGGGAAGGACAAGATCTAAGGAGACTCTTTAGAACTCAGTAACAGAAACACATAGAAATGTTCCAGACTAGAGTTCCCTCTTCATGGTAACTTTGCTCTATGATTTTTGTCTTGTCTTACTGTATACATTAAATAATTCTGGGACAATTTTTCTGACAAGTGAGTGGGAGCCACAGCCATGGATGCCCAGGACCCACCTCTGTGTCCTGAGGTGGTAGCATGAAAGGGTGCACTGAACACAGCAAGGACTCATTCCTCCATCACAGATACTCTGTTATTCTCTGAGAATAATAATGACCCTGTGGAGCAGCAATAACCTTGTTAATGAAGAAAAGGTCAGTTTTCACTTTACTGTCACAGGAATATGGGCTCAGATATTTTTTGAACAACTTTCTAAAGAGATGTGTAAAGCTTTGAAATATGTTTGTAGGAGTTCAGAGCTTATTCTTTAGATAGAAATTTTGAATGTCTTTCTGACATCTACTGTCTCTGTGACTTTGAACTTGTTAGCTTATCTCTCTTTCAGTTTTCTTATTTTAAACCATTCTTTGGTTATCCTGGCTAATTTTATTTCTATATATATAAATAATATTAGATATTATACATTATATTATTATAAACATTATATGCAACATGGATAATATTTTTGCATCCTTGAAAAATTTAAACATACTCAGAAAAATTTATTCTTAACAAAAATTTCTGTGAACTATAGCATGTGACCTCAAAAAAGACTCATTTAGGCCAGGGATTTAGCTCAGTGATTAGAGTGCTTGCCTTGCAAGCACAAGGCCCTGAGTTCGATCCCCGGCACCACAAAAAAAAAAAAAAAAAAAAAAAAAAAAAAAAAAAAAAAAAAAAAAAAAAAAAAAAAAAAAAAAAAAAAAAAAAAAAAAAAAAAAAAAAAAAAAGACTCATTTATTCTATCTCTTTAGAAGCAAAGCCAGGGTGAAAATGAGTTATGTTTGGCTAAAGGCAGGGCCTGAGTCCTGACAGCCTGCTGGCAACTACCTTGAGGACTCTGTCCTGGGCAACTTGTGAGGCAGAACTGGTAAAGCAGGATTTAGCTCCCCTGCATTGTCCAGGAGCCAGATAGGTGTGTCTTCAGGAAAAGAAGCCGGAGACGTGGGAACCATTACCATCCGCAGAGAGTTTAAGACTTAAAAAGGTAATGAAGACCTTCAAAGATTTTCTTTAAAGTATTTGTCCTTTTGTATTTTAAAATGTGAGAGGATTTATAAGGAGTTAAATAAACTATGATAAGTATTTGAAGGAAATAACTAAATAGTAACAAAAACAAAATTCAAGGTATGCAAGGGAAGAACTAGAAACAAAAATAACGGGAGAAAGCACATAGAGTTAACACAGGATACATTAAAGCATCAGTTCCATGTGAATTTCTGAATAGATGAGAGAGAAAAGAAACAGACCAAATCACATAAACCTTATGATCAGAAAAGAGAAAGCAGACCTTATGGGAGGCATATTTTTTTCTAGTTCTGAATTCTGAACTAAAATTTTGGGGTAAGATTATATAGAGGAGATGGTAAGTCATGGCTTGTATAACTGTAATTTTGTTCAGGTTGGATCATCACCTCCCTCAGAATTTTCTGTTCATTTTACCTCATAGATGCCGCCCTGTGACATTCCAACTCAGTAAGTTTAGTGTGTCCATAGGATATTTTTCTTAATCCAATAAATCGTATAGAAATTAAGAACTCATAAAGTGCTTCTGATCCGTTACTTTTAAAAAAATTTTAACTGAATGAAGTTTATAAGTTTTTATGCAGGAAAGGCAATTTACATCTAAAGTTGCCAAATGATTTAATACATAGAGAGGTGTGACTTGAAACCTGTGGTTTGAGTGATGCTGGACACTAGCAGTTGAAATTTTGTCATTGGAAATTCTCAATCTATTGGATATTATGCCCGTGTGGTTCGGCAGAAGTTGAGAGGGTCTCAGATTGATCAGATATCCAATAATTAGGTAATAGTTACTTTTCTAGGTACTCTATCTAGATACTATATGTACTCCTTATCTGAGATTGTGTGCAGAATCACATAGAATTCATTTTCTTTGTAAAGTTTACATAATGCTCAGCCCTGCTTCCACATGTCCATCTCACTGTCTTTTTCCCCGGGTATTACCAAATCCCTTTCAAACACACTTTTATCACTTTCCTGCACAGTTACGAGGTCCGCTGTGCTAAGCGATATCCCAAACTAATATGGAGGTAGAAGAAGGAAAGGGGGATGCAAAAGGAATTGACATGTCACATGTACCAAGTCCATGCAAGGAATGTAATCATTATATAATGCAAACATGAACTACTAAAAAAATAAAAACTGAAAAAACTAAAATGCACTAGGTACAAAACACAAAAAAAAATAAATTTAAAAAGTCAAATTTTCTAGGCTGGAGAAACAGGCATTTCTGTCAATCACTTAATTCTCAAGTGGTGACTTACTTTTAACTAGATAAGACAATTATACGAATCCAACTTTTGTAGCTATTTATTAAGCATTCAGACCTGGCATTTTAGAAAGTTACCCTTGATCAAACCTACACACACACACACACACACACACACACACACACACACACACAAATTCATTTCTTTTTCTTCTTTCTAGTCCAATTTATTTTTTATTGCATCACTTTTTTTACGTGCTACATTGAGGGATTCCTACCTAGGGGATCTTAAGTTTGGCTAAGACATCTAAAGATTTATGTGTAGTCAAAAATATCTGGAACAATTAAGTTTCCTATGTTTTTCAGATTCACAAGAAGGGATGTGAGGTTCATGGTAGTTAAGTGACTTATCTGTGGTTACCCAGCCTCTAAGTGGCCATGTCAGAGACTGAAATTGCACACTGTCTATGTCTCTCCTCTTTCAATTCCTCATTATTGCCTTGCTCATTGGACTGCCCCACAGAGCAAACCTCAAGGCCAGTGCCTCAGGGATTTGAGGTGTGGGTAACAATGGTTGCAGGTGTGTCCAAGCAGCCTGGATAAAGGCAGTGTTGAGTTAACTGCAATAAGAGGAAATCTATTCTTTGAAAAAATAGGAGTGGAAATATGCATGCATAATGAGTGTTTTTAGATTGGCTGGCTTTGGGTAGCAGTCCAGAGGATATAGGCGGGACACATCTTAATTTCAACAGCCAAGCCTTACTTCCATCCTCAGATGCTTATGGGAAAGCTCAGGTTAAGTCTAGGGTAATATGACAGTAGTATCTGAGCTTACACTACTCACACCCAAGTTATGAAATGGAGCCTGCAGGGTTGGGGGACATTCCTAGACTAGATAGCAAATAAAAGGAAAGCCCAGACTTCCTGGAGATTCATATCAGGGAACTCGTCTAATCAAAGGGGTAGTGCTTTTCAATGTACATCTCAGGGAAAGTGTGAGATCACATAGTTCAATCATTGCCCTCTCCTCCCTCTTACTAGACTCTTCTGCTCTGCCCTCCAGTAGCACTATGGTTTACACATAGAACACAAGGTCCAGAACCAGGCTACGTGAGTTCAAATCCTGGACTCCTCCTTTATTAATATAACCACATTGATATATCTTCCTGAGCCTTTGTTTCTTTATTTATGAAACTTAATGATAACAAGGCCTTATCTATAATTCCAGCAGTCAGGGAGGTTGAGACAGGAGAATCTCACGTTTAAGCCCAATCTGGACAACTTTGTGACTTAGCTACACACTGTCTCCAAAAAAAATTTTAAAGGGCTAGGGATATGGCTCAGTGCAAAGGTCCTGGGTTCAGTCTTTACTACAAAACAGAGCAAAAATATCTATTTTTTATAGGGACTATGAGTTACATTAAGCACTACTTATCTAGCACCTACCTAATGTCTAAAACAGAGCAGGTAGTTTCTTTATTATAGCTACTTTTCTAGCTCTAACATTTCTGTTTTTAGATTTCAGTATCCATTCTCAGGAGAAAACCTAGAAAAGAAATACCAGGTATTTCTGAGCACTGAAACTATATAGTTACCATGTAAATCTGACTATGTGTAATAGAGAAGTTGAGTCTTCTTTTATGAAGTTCAGCGGATTTCATTCTTTTTCTGAGTAACTACATGATTGTGCAGGTCTTTATGGCTTTACTAGGAACTCTCCTTTCATTTTGCAGGCTGGACTTGTACAAAGCGAGTGCTGGAGTTTGGATCTGTAAAGTCCCCACAGGCCCACATGTCAAAGGCTTGGTTCCCACACTGGGAGGTGGTGGAAATGCTAAGAGGTTTTAGATGGTTGAAGGCACGATGTCAAAGGGAATTGTGAAACCTAGATGTGTTCCTCTTTCTCGCTTTCACTTCCTGGTCATGAGAGGTGTATTAGTCAGGTTTTCATCACTGGGACAAAATGCCTGATGCGTGCAGCTGAAAAGGGGAGATGGTTTTTTCTGGCTCATAGTTTCAGAGGTTTCAATCATGGCTGGCTGGCTGGCTCCATGGCAGAAGCATCGAGGCAGAAGGGTGTGGTGGAGGAAAGCTGCACAGACCTGGGACCTGAGAAGCAGAGAGCAGAGGATGAGCCCACGAGGAAGAGGTCAGGGGCTAGATACAGCTCTTGATGTCTTGCCCGCATGACTCACCTAGACACACCCTGAAGGTGCGTTACTAATCTTCTATGCTTCTGTCAAGCTAACCAAGGAGACAGTGAGGATGAATCATCTCGAGGTAAGTGGGTCTGCTCCGCCATGTGCTCCTGAATTTATGAGCCATATCGCCCCAAAGCAACAGAACCAACCAACCATGGACTGGCACCTCCAGAACTCAAGATAAACATTTTCTCTTAATGAGTTGATTATCTTGGTACTTGTGGTAGTGACAGAAAGCTAGCCAACAGCAAATTCTCAGCAGAATAGTGACAGGAATCAGGTCATTTTACTCTGTTTACTGATGGAATCGCACAATTTTGCTTCTTCATTTAAGAGAAACTTAATAAATTAGCAATTAAGGTGATTATATATGAAAGTTTATGTATCTATGTATACATGTATATATATAATAGTACAATAAGAACAAAAAAGGACTCCCTTTCTGCTTGTAGGTACACATAGATGCCCCAAATCGTTAAAAGAATCAGACAGACCTCTTTTTCTTCATCCAATATAGTATACGATTATTGTACTTGTAAATTACAAATTAAAATAATCTGAAAAGGTCACTTTTCGTGACTATTCTGGCTTATCATCAAATTCCACAAATTTCCCTGAAAAAGAAAAAAGCGAGGGTGAGGGAGAGTAATGAGCTCCAATTTAGCTGAACAGGACAGCCAGAGTGATTGCTAAGGGATCTCGTAATGATTGAACCAAAGTTTTCATCTTCAGATTTTCCCATTTCAGGAAGAAACAAGATCTAAGATTCTCATGATAGTTCATAGTTGACAAGCCATTTATGCATAATCATCTCTTTGAACTTTCCAACAAATTGCTTCATTAGATGTCTCTTTAGACAGAAATTCCATAAAGACAGATGCTCCAGTGTATTTGTTAAGTAACATGTCCCCAGCACCTACAATAAAGCCTGACATATAGCATGAGTTAATAAATATTCACTGAATACATACTTATGGTACCTTTTTACACATGAAAACTCTGGACCTCGAAAAGGTCAAACTACTCTTCCAAATCACATTGCTGATAAATTGAAAAGCAAACTTTAAAACTTAGATCTTCAGAGTTATTATGGAATGCCTAAATTTTACACTATCCTCTGTTGCTCAAAGATTGGGTGGCAAGGTAGGTTCTGAGGAGGAATAGATGAGTAATGTATGGTTTGTGGAGAGATTGTAGAACTAGTGGAAAAAACACACACAAGTGACTTGAAATAATACGAGAATAATGCTGTTATAAAAAGATTCCTTAAAAACCATCACGAATACAGGAATATGAAAAACTAAATTTTGTAATTGTAGAGGAGGTCTTGACTTCTTCATAGAGCTTGTTTTTAAATTGGACTTTAGAAAATCATTTCATCTTGAAAGGTAAGCAGTATAGAATTAGAACTTGGGGGTAGTCATTGCTGGCAGAGGGAAGAAAAGCATGTGCAAAACTATCTGTGGTTTATACAAAAATAATCTGCCCTGAAAACAAAAATCATCTGTCACTGGACACTAGGTGTTGGTTACGGGGGTAAGCGATTTGCCTGAAAAACATATCAGCATCGAGAAAGAGATTCACCATTAGCCTGGTGCATTTATTCTGATTTGTAGGCAATGGAAATTCACTAAAGAGTTTCAAACACGGCAGCAATAAGAATAAATTTTCATTTTTTAATAAGATGCTTTGGTAGTAGGTAGAGAATGGGTTGGAGTGAGAAGTGAGAGTAAACAGTAACACTAATTGGAAAATCTAATAAAAAGTACTCAGGAAGAAGGTGATGAAAGGTTCTATTATGTCAACTAGTCAGCGGGGTTGAAGAAAAGGAGCAGTATAGGAAGACAGTCTAGAGCAGGGTATTCAGCAGTTGGGTAAAGGCAGAACTGGGCAGCAAGACTCCAGGAAAATGGGGTTTCTGTATCTGAATGGAGAATATGAATTACCTGTTGCAATGAGCCTGTAATTTAAGTAGAACTGTTGGTATTTTTGGTTGATATTTATAAGACCGTTGTGCAGCTTTCTTTTTTTTTTTTTAACAAAAGAAGATAATTTATTTGAAGATCGGGAAAGGAGGAAACACGAGAGAGGGAGAGAGAGATAGAGCCAGAGACAGAGAGAGGGAGGAAGAGAAAACAGACATGGTGGACAGCTACTCTGGACGAGTAAGGTGTATTTGAAAGTGAAAAACTCCTGCAGCTTTCTTTTTGTTCACAGTCATAGAGTCTTCTGCAGTCTCATCACTGGCTCCTTCCCTTTTTTGAGACAGGGTCTCACTATGTAGTTCAGGCTGGCCTCTAACTCATGGCAATCCTCCTGCCTCAGCCTCCCAAGTGCTGGGATTACAAGCATGCACCATTATACCTGGCTTCTTTCCCTCTTTTCAAAGAAACTCTCCAGAGGTTTGTGTTACTCATTTTGGCTAGGTTTAGCTTATGGGTTCACTAAAACTGTAACTGAGTGTAGTTTGCACATGAGAAAGAGGCACAGATGGAAGCGGTAAGTAAAATAAAGTGCAGCCGTGGACAGCCTAAAATGAGTGTCAGATTCTGGCCTATATCTGGCCACTAGACGCAGCTGTGCAACTGAAATGCATCAGCTCACTTGCTGCTACCACAAAGCCAGACACAAGATGTAGCTTAACTTTTACTTGCCACTTACTAAGAGGGTTTTTGAAAAGGAATTAATTTATTACAGTCTCTGTGCAGTCAAACCTTTCTGCTAATCTGAATATCTATTTGCAGCCACTCCCTAGTTCTAGCATCACCACCTCAGCTCCACCTCAGATCATCAGTCATTAGATTCTTTCTTTTTTTAAATTCTATTGTAATGGTTCATTTTATTTATTTATTTATTTTTTAATTTTTTATTTTTACCAAGAACATGCAATGGTACATTGTATACATAATGATCATAATCAACATGGTTATTTTGTACCTGTACATGATACATCTTGGTTTTCCCCCCTCTTCTCCTCTTCCCCTCCCCTCCCTTCCATTCACCCACCCCTCCCTATTTGCAACAAGTGTAGTTACACTTAACCATTTTTTCCCCTTTCATCTTACTTTTCTTTTAACCTTCTTCTTTATCCCCCTTTTCTCTATCTAGTGCTCCTCTCTTTTGAATACTATCTCTCTCTCTTTTTTCTTTTTTTAAACAGCACACAGACTAGACCCCTGGGAAGCACAGTTCACGGCAGGATTCATGCTCCTAAGAAACTGTGATACTGACCTGGCAGGAGGTGTAGTGCAGGTGGTAATCACATGATGAAGAGTGATTGTTAGTACGGATGAAATTTTGCTCAATCACCCACCACTCACTTTCTGCTGTGTAGTCTGGTTCCTCACATGCTATAGACCAATATTGCTCTGACCCGGGGGGTTGTGGACACTTCCTTAGAGAACAAAAGCAGATACAATAGGAAATGTAACAATAAAAGAGAAACAGCTGTGAATTTTAGCAAATTGTGGAGAAAGATGATAAGTAGGACCCTGCCCAGACAAATATGTTGATTTAAGCAGATTAGAGATTGTAAGAAGACCCCTGGTTATTCCGTGTAGAAATGGTTCTTTACTTGTTTATTATGTTTGAGAATCTAATAGAAGCCATGAACCCTCTCAACTGGAAAATACAAGAATTTGTGTCTTAATAAAATATGAATAAAAATCTAAAAACTGTGTGAAACTCCAAGGCCCAAGTATGTAGCCAGAACATTTGATTAGGGCATGACTTTCATGTCAGAGTCACCTGGAATGCTTGTTTAATAATAAAAGCATGCCTTTAGCCTTGCCTTCATATAAATGCAACGTGGAATACAGGAATCTCTTATTTTTAAAAATAAATTCCAGTGGATCCTGCAGCAGGTGGGTAACAGACAACATTCTGTCAAACTCAGGTCAGGCACCTATGCAGGACAGGACTAAAGAGCAGAAGCATAGAGAAGCAGAGACAGAAACTACATGGGAGTCCAGGAGCGAGAATTTGATCTTGGAGAGCTGAACTTGGAGAGATTAACATGAGGGTGAAATAGCAATGTAAAATCAAAGCTGTGTAGGCTGAAATCAGTTGTATTAGGAACTGGGCCCAGGGTCTTAGGCTGAAAACATTGGAGAGACTCTGAGATGGGTAATCTTTCACAAGGTGATCCATCGTGATCAAAACTCACAGGCCTAGCAGTTCCCTAAAGAGGGCTTATCTGCTGTCTCTGCCACCCCTCTAGAACCATTCAAGTTATAAAATACTCAAAACTCATCCTATCATCACTAATGAACACAACACTACCCTTTCTCAACTCACCTAGCAAAGTAGCACCTGAGCCAGGAACAAACATAGGCTTTCTGTTCCCTGGTCCAGGGCTCATCCTTTTCCCTATTTGATCCTATGAAAAAAAAAAATATATATATATATACATTTGGATAAAAATATTTATGTTGAAGTATGACAATACTTTTCATTGAAAAATAATGCGTTGATCTGGGGTATAAATTTCCTTTTTTAATTCATTTTGACACAGTGTGGTCATTATCAGCAGGGAGTGAGACAAAAGCAAGGTTTGCCTCAGTGCTTAGGGTCCCCTGGTCATGGAGCGAAGGATGAAATCAACTGCATTCTCGATGATCTCTGTGCCCAGGATGTTTAGGAATTTGGGGATGTCTGTGTCTGGCTTTATTTCTGAATCATCTGGTTTCTTATCTGGCTTTTCCTCTGGGCTGTCGTCTGAAAAAAAAGAACAGAATTTCTATGAATGTAATTCCTATGAATGTAATGTAATTCACAGAAATAAGAAAGGGAAGTCTCAGTGGGACATGGTGGCTCACATCTGTAATCCCAGCACTAGAGGGCTAAGGCGGGAGAAGAGAGAGTCTGAGCCCAGTCTGGGCAACTTAGTGAAACTCTATCAAAATACACAAAAAAAGTCTCTTTTCCATATAGGGAACTCAAAAACATTTCATACCTGCCTGGTGAAATTCTTCACGTGCATTATCTCATTTATTACAAAAACAAAGATTGATGCTTAAGTAAACATTGATTCTATTTGTGGATAAGACAACTAAACATGCAGAAATACCTTTTCCAGAGTTAAGCACCTAGTAAATGCCAGTCCTGGGTTGAAATACGGAAGAATGACTAGTTTCCTGTAATCCCCATGCCTATGGCACAGTAATGGTGGAGATGAAATATCAATGGCTAGCATTTTTTGAGCACATGACCATGACAGACAATTCACATGCATGGATTTTATCTTCCCTAGAACTCCATAAGGTGGGAAGAGTTACTACCCCAATTTAAAGGTAAGACATAGAATTGAAGAAAGTTTTAGAAACTGGTTCAAAATCACAGAATTAGGAAGTGGCAGAAATATAATTCAAACCCGTGTGTGTCTGATACTAAATTGTGGAATTTTAAGCACTCTGTGATACTCGGTCTTTGACAAAAATTATACAATTTTTATTTTTTTAGTAAGATTGAAAGTAGTGTAATAATAATGATGGTGAAAATGAAATTAACTTGCATATCATCTAATAGTTATATAAACATTTTACAAGTACTAGATAATTTTACTCTTGGTCAGTTTTGGGGGTATATTTTTTAGCTCACTGGATTGAGAAACTAAAAAGATTGGGGATTTGCAGAAGATCTTACAAAGAACAAGAGAAGAAGATGGGACGTAACTGCAGGCCTCTTACACTTGGCCCCTAACCAAGTGCCCTTTGGATCGAGTACCGAGGATCCTGGGAATGAGGCTGGTTCCACGAAGGCCCCTCGTGGTGTCTCGGCTTCGCTTTGGGGTTTTTATATTCAGGAGATGAGGACTAATGCAGCTACAACACGTACAGTGAGCCTGCTGACAGAATGAAGTAGGACCTTTATCTTTTCCTTGTATTGTAGCCTGATGAGTAATGTGAGCAGAGTTTGCACATAAAAGAGTGGCGATTATATGACTTACTTAAATCACTCACCCAGAGAGAGGCCATCCAAGGTTTGAACCCGAAAGCTTTCAAGAGCTTATTACTCACATTATAGAATTCTACCTCCAAGCAATTGTTCTCTGAAGACATTTGCCAAGTGCAAAGTAGCAATTCCTTATGTGAAAGGTGAGTTTTTCCTCTCCTTTAATCCTACTATCTACTTTGATAACAATTTAGTTTTATTGATTTTTTTTATTTTAATATGACACTAATGCTAACTTACTATGGGAGTGGGGCATGCTGGGGATAGAATTCGGGGCCTTGTGCTTGCTAGGCAAGAGCTCTACTGCTGAGCTAAATCCCCAACCCTGACACTAGTTTTTCAATATGCAAAGAGCCTGGACTGGAATGTGTGACAACCAGAATGTTGGTCTCAGACTTTAGCCTCAGACATCCTGAGAAGTATTAGCATGCGGAGCATCAGCGGGGTTTGGAGTCCGGCACCCTGGGATTGTTTCCTGTTTTCAGCAAGGATTAGCCATGTAACCTGGTATATAATGTTTAACCTCAGTTTTCTCATTGTGTTGTCAGAACTGAAAGATATTTTATATATCTTCTATAGTTATAATATGTATGTGTACATGTTTGTGTGTTTATATAGTGCCTATACCGCTTACCACAATACCAGGTCCAAGATCATAACGAACATTTCCTGGTGTTACTATTATTATAAATGATGACAGCAAAAAAATGATTTCTGATTCTCTTTCTTCTCTAGTACTTCAGGCGATTAGGAAAATTTAAAAATACGATTAAAATATCAAGAAATTTCATCATATAAACGAATCATCAAAGTCCATAGTTGAATATTTTCTCTTTTCAGATATAAGCTAAAAAATTCTTTATTGGCATTAACTACCTGGTTGAATTTCTTAGTCAGTGCGATTATAACGTTGTGAGTAAATATAGCATGTGGGTATTTGTATAGTTTTTACAGTTCATGGAGTGATTATAAAAAGATTTTATCTGGTGAGGTTAATAGGTATTTGATTTTATAGATGAAGAAAGAGAGGCTCGAAACAGTGAAACTATTTAACCACCACTGTAGAGTTCATGAAAGGAGGGGCTAGGACCTGGTCCTTAGGACACAAATCCCACCTCTCATTTCTCTAGGTCGGCCACTGTAGGAGCAGGGTGTATGTCTCCCTCTAGAGTAATTCTGTTGTAATGCCGGTGGGTGGTGATAATGAGTGGTTTAAGGGTGTGAGTTCTGCCAAATTACCTTCAAAGGATTTTATTGCTAAATACTTGCACTGTTGGTGTATTCTGATCTGTCTTTCTCAGATAAGTCAAGAGCAGACAGTGTTCAGCAGACAAAAAAAAATGAATGAATGAATGAATGTGCTGCATGCTGCCTTATGGTCCTTACAAAACTTGGATCAGATATTCATTACGAGGGAAAGAATCTAGGAACTCAGGTTTCACTACCAGATGCCACCTTCCTCTATATCTATGCTCAAGTAACTTTCCTTCTGCAAACTCAGTTTATTAAACTGTAAGAAGGGAAATGATAAAAGTATGCGTGTTGACTTACTGGGATTATGAAAAAGAGTCAATTATAATTACTCGTGATTGCGAGCTGTGGTGGCACACACCTGTAATCCCAGCATTTGGGAGGCTGGGGCAGGAGGATCCCAGGCTGAACTATATAGCAAGACCTTGTCTCAAAAAAACTAAAAAACAGAACAAAAAAATTATACATGATAACATAACAGTTAATAGTTATTGGGTGCTTATTATTGACCATATGCTAGATGCTGGGGATTGAACTCAGGGCCTTGCAAGGCAAGCACTCTAACCACTGAGCTAAATCCCCAGCCTGACCATATGCTCTTCTGATTTATTGTCTTTTTAATCTAATTTTGTGATAGCTTTATGAGAAAATTAACATCATTTATGTTCTCTTGTATGTATGATGTCCAGAGATTAAACAGTAAGCCTAAAGTCATATTTCTTGTTAGTGGAAGGGCCACCCTAGGAATCTTATTCCAGAGTTTGTATTTTTCACCATTGACTATTATTAGTTATAATCATAAAAACACCTCCCACCCCAATCCAGATGTGGTGGTGCAGGCCTGTAATCCCAACATTTGGGAGGCTGAAGCAGGAGGCCAGTTGTGAGTTCAAGATCAGCCAGGGCTACATAGCGAGACTCTGTCTCAACAAACAAACAACCACCCCCCAGCTCTCAAGGAATTTATAAATAGTGTCACTATATAATACGAGTATATATGAACAAATCAATGCAAACTTCTTACATTTCCTGAAGATAGAAGCTTTACCTGAAGAAGATAGTAAAAATCCTTTTTCGTTTGGAGTATATGCCTCTCGTCTCCTAGTCCAAGGCTCTCTCTGTAGCGACTGAGGGCCCCGCCCCCTTTATATCCTGGATCAATGCCAACTTCCTCCAATCACTGCTCACTACTGCACCATTCACGGCTGTGACTGGATGCACTTACCTGCGTGGCAGGTCAGTATTAAGACAAGCAGTCCCAATATCAGTGTGAGTCGAAGCACCGAGACAGCCATTCTTGTGATACCGTGTGTGGATATGGATAAATAGCTCAGATGCACTGAGCCTCGCTTCATTTATAGGGCACACGTCGGTGACATCATCTGCTGTGGCATTCAGGTTGTTGAGCAAGATGTCCGCACAGCTTGTCCGCACACCTTACCCTGGGATGTTCACTACTGAACCCTGCCCTGTCTTTCAAAACCTGAAGGTTTTTAAATAAGGAATGAAAAGCCTTCTTGGTTTTTCTAAGGTACTGTGTATCTACAAAGAACAGGAGAGCGCATATTTTTGGTGGAAGTTCCAGTGCCGGCAAGGATGATCAGATGGATATGAGGCAGAATTACTACTGAGCATTGAGGAACAAGCCCGAATCAAACTGAAGATGTGCCACGCCCCTCCCTGTGCCTGGCTTCGTTCCCGTGTGCTAAGTGATCCCTCGGCTCGCGGCCATGCCCTGCCATGTACTGTGCCTTTGCTTTGCTTCTGCTCTTTCTTCTTTCTGGGACGCCTTCCCCATTTTCCCCTCGGAGGCTTTCTGCTTGTTCCCCGGGCTCGGGCTCAAACGTCTCCTTTTCAGTAGAACCTTCATGACCACCTTTCAGCTTTGCTCCAGACAGGGCTTGTTCCTTCCTCACCAGTTCTATGGACTCCTTGATCGCAGTGTTTGAAAGCTAAATATTTTAGGAAATAGTCTCTTCAGCCTGTGGACTGATCTATCTAACATCTATCTACAAAAGTGATCAATAAAAACAAATACACAGCTGCATATATATGATATACAACATGATCTATGAAAATAGGTATACACAGTTAATGACTAAATCAAGCCAATTAGCATATGTGTTACCTCACATACCATTTATCAGTGGTGAGTATACTTCAAATCTACTCTCAGTAATTTTCAGGTATACAATACTTTGTCATTAACTACAGTCAGTCACCACGCTGGACAATAGGTCTTCTGAATTTATTCCTCCTACCCAACATTTTGTATTGTTTGGTCAATATGTCTTCAATCCTTCCTTCAGCCCTTGGTAACCATCATTCTACACTCTGCTTTTGTGAGTTTACCGATTTTAGAGTTCCGTGTAAGTAAAATCATATGGTATCTGTCCTTCCAAGTCTGGCATGTTTTACTAACCCAAGTAATCCACATTACTCCATGTTATCACAAATGACAGGCTTTCTTTTTAAGGCTGAACAGTAGTCTGCTGTGTTTATGAACCAAACCTCCTTTATCAATTCAGCTGTTGGTGAAGACTTAGGTGCTTTCCAGATTGTGGATCTCTCAAGGAAATAGTATGTTATTGTTTCTGAACCTCAAGGAGCCCAGTGATTGGTGCTGGGCTCAATTTTGGTTTAACTTCTTCTAGAAACTTGTCTGGTTCCTCCAAGCAAAAACAAATGGTCCTTTAATGTGTAAGGTAGGTACTCACTTAAATGTGTCCACCAATAGGCTGTAGGCTTCTTAGGGGAGAGACTATATTTTTAGAGTTGAATATCATTTATTCTAGGCTCATAGCAAACAAAGAAAGAGATAGTGGGAGAGAGGGAGGAAGGAAGGAAAAGAAAAGAGAAGGAAGTTTGTAGCAGCACAGTTTGTAATAGCTAAATCTTGGAAGCAGCCCAAATGCCCGTCAACAGCAGAATGGATAAAGAAAATGTTGTTTTTTTAATACAATGGAGTACTACTCTGCCATAAAGAATGATAAGCTTGAGATATTCCTAGGTAAATGGATGCATCTTGAGACCATACCCTTAAGTGAAATAGATCAGACATGCATGTTTAAATACCACATAGTTTCTCTGGTGTGAGAAACTGAAAGTGTAAATAAAGACTAAAATGCATTATTCTGGGAAAGGGAAGAAAATGTCCAAATGGGAAAGGGAGGGGCTGAGGATTTAGCTCAGTGATTAGAGTGCTTGCCTTGCAAGCACAAGGGCCTGAGTTCGATCCCTGGCACCACAAAAAAAAAAAAAAAATGGGAAAGGGAACAAGGGAGGGGGAGGGGGAAAGGAACAGAGGGACAAGAGAAATAAGAAATGGAAGGAAAAAATGGAAACAAATCTTTTGTAAATAGGAGGAGGGAGTGAGGGGAGGGGAATGGGAAAAAAAGAAGCAACAAGATATATCGTGTACAGGTACAAATTCCCTATGATAAATATTATCACTATGTACATCTAAAATGTACCATTAAAATAAAATTTAAAAAAAAAAAGAAAATGAAGAAAAGCCTGGGAATTGAGTCAAAATTTTCCCCTCCACTGCAAGATGACACTTGCCATGGTCCCTACATCTGTATTTTACCTGGACTCATTTTTAATAAAGTCCACCTTACCATCTTTTAAAGGGAAAAGAAAAATATAGCTAGTTGGGTTAAATAATTTGCATGTGATGGGACAAAATGTTAGGATTGAGATGCTGTTCTGTGCTGCACATACAACATGCTCTTCCTTTTGAATACAAGCACTCTGGGATCTAAAACTCGGCTCAAGTCTACATGATACCAGTTATCCCAAGGAAGCTGTAAATTCAGTTCCTTGGGATGTGGACTTGCAAGCACTAAAAGAGCGGGCCATTTTACAAATGGGTAAGTGAATGAACATGTGGAAAAAGGAGACCTGTGCTGCGGGTCAGAGCCAAGGTCAGGACAAGCTCGTCCCCCGTAGTTGTACTCTTCAGAAGTCACACAGCTCTTTGTTGAAAGCCATCAGGCAGCTGTGCTTGTCAGGCCTTGCCAACCCATTTCTTCAAAAAGACCCTGGTTCTCTCTTTTCTGCATCAAAAGTTGGGATCTAGAGCCAGTCAGCCACTTGGAACTTTCAACAACTTAGATTTGTGTCGGTGGGGGCCAGTTGAGCACTGTGCTTGTCCACTGGATCGCGGGAGGAGCAACATTCAGGTGTCTTTATGAATTACACCATGGATTCTGTTATGTAGGTGGGTTTTCCAGGAAAGGGTGATAGCTGATGATATTCCAGGTGGGGGCACATTTTTCTAACTCACTACAAGAACACTATATAGACAAGCAAAACTTTGCAACTTAGAACAGAATTCTTGAGTCAGTTGGATGGGACGCGCAAATCCCTGAGTCAGCAGATGCTTTTGGTGGTCAGGTGTCAAGAAAACAGCACTATTCTGCACAGCAGGACAACTGCCTTCGCTTTATGTCGGTACCGCTAATTCATTGAGTGACTGTGATTAAATACCTACAGGTGTTGAGCCTGGATTTTTCTGCTTGCTCTGTTCTTGTCCCCTCCCCCAGTTTGTAACCTTCCTAGATTCAGTTCTCAGCCCAAACATCTATTCTTTGGTAAAACCTTCTCTGATCCATAGCCCATCTCAGATTCCTCTATTATATCCTTTTATGAACTAAAATTTTAATGTGTCTTTTCCCAAGAGATACCAAAATCCAAGAGGAAAGGATTCTGGTCTATTTAGTTCCCTGAAACATCTTTGGTTTCTAGCAGAGTGTCTCGTATTTAGGAAATATCCAACAAATATGCATTGATGAAATGAATTCATGAATATTTTTGAGAAGAGAAGTCCAGACTCCTCTACTGGTTCTGTCTGTTAATGTTTGTATGTCTGTCAAATTGTGGATAGCACTGTGAGCCACAGTTTCTTCATCTGTAAGGTTGGGACACACAGTACTATAATTTCTTATTTATCTCTGCTAACAATGATAAAATACCTGATAAAAATGTAAATAACCTTTCATGTGTGCCCTATTAATAATAATGAAGGAGTTGTGGTTTATCTGCCACAGGTGTAAGCAAATGAATTTGAATTTTCTTTAGATTAGAAAGGAGCCTTTACTCAACCTGGAAAGAGGATGCTGAGGATCTTCTTCCAGAACACCTCTCTAGCTTTGTAAAGAGTTGTATAAAGGAAAATAATAAGAAATGCTTTCATTTCTACGGATATAGTCATACCTAATTGAAAATAATAAATTATGTTTCCTCAATTGAGATTGGGTTGCATCCTCAAGGAGAGACGTCAATGTAGGTATTAGTGATTAAAAGCGAAGGCTTTGTGTTCAGAAAGAACTAAGTTTGAGTTTCATATCTGCCACTTGCAAACTGTGCTAAATCTGTGACCTTAAAATATTCCTAATTTTTCCGTGTCTGGATCCAATGCCTACAAAATACAAGTAATAATAACTCTTAGGGTTGTTATGTGAATTGGATGAGAAAATATGTACAAATAGCACAGTGTCTTTTATATAAGATAGATATATTATTCTTTTCTGTTCTATTCTATGTAGTCTTTTCTACTTTTCCATTCCACTCTACATTGGGTTGTCCCAGAGAAGGGAGTGACAACCGTACAAACAGCATTATGACTAAAAATAACAATCACAACAATCACAAACCTAAGTAGGTTGCCTACTTAGTCAGATGCCAAACTAGGTACAACATATTGACAAAGCTATTGGGAGTCTACCATTATATCCTCATTTTATGTAATAAAATTCAAGCTTGGAGAAGTTCAGTAATTTGGCCAGGGTTACAAAACGTGTATAAGCCAGAGTAGGAAACTGGACCCAAGAATATATGGTGCCAAAGTTTCTGCTGTTAACTAATACAAGGTTGCACTGGCAAATGTTTTAGTGGCTGCTACTGGCAAAGTGCCTGGGTGAGCAAGCAGCCCTGTCATCACCAGGCTGTTTGTCCACAAGTTCATTTGTATCTCTGTTTTTCTGACAGGGCTCTCAATTTCCCACTGGTCTCTGAAGGACATTCTGGTCCACGCCATTCATCTGTTTTAGTGTAGTTTACTGTATTAAACATGCAGGGTACACAGCGCCTTCTTTAACTCTTGGCAGAATGTGAACTGGAGAAAAGGCTGCAGGATAAAATACATGACAACTAATTAAATTTGAATCTCAGATAAACAATGAGTACTTTTTAGCATAAGCATTTCCCAAATATATCACAAGATATACTTAAAACAAAAACTTTGTTGTTGAGTTTTTAATTTTTAATTTAACAATTTTAATTGTTTATTTGGTTACTCTTTTTTATCTGAAATTTAAATTTAACTGGGAAACCTGTCTTTTTATTTGTAGAATCTGGCAACATTACCTGAAGAACCTGCGTCAATGTTTTCTTATGAGTAGAGAACCGAGGGAGTCAAATATATGATTAAAGATTAGTATTTGAGAAGTTCAAATCATACATGGAAACTGCATGTTATTAAAAGGCTCCAGGTCCTCTTTGGCGTGACCTCCAGAACAGGCTTCATGCTGATGCCCCCTCATGAGGAATTCTGAAATACAGTTGTCCCTTGCGTGCCTCCAGAAGAAATTGCAAGCCTCTCTCTTTACCTTCGTTCATTCCAGATGAAGTTCAGTCCAGCCCTGAAAGGAGAAACTTGTGAATTTGGAGAGAATTCCCCTCCCTGCGATGTTCACCTGCAGAGGAGCGCCCTCCCTTGCTCTGTCACCTTGAGGCCTTTTTGTGTGTAGTTTGTAACTTATCAAATCTCACACCACAGGTCCTTTGTTTATTCACTGAACATTTATTGAGCTTGTGCTCTTTACCAGGAACTCTGCTAGGTACTGTGAACAAGAAAACACAAAACACAACAGTCTGTGACCTGATCTGACCTTTGTCAAGGATGCAAACTTGTGACCATATAATTGCAATTTAAATATAAAAAATGTTAATGAAGATGGAACAGATTCCTACAGCAGATGACCAGAGAGTGGTTAAGGGTCAGGGAGGGATCATCTGCTGAGCCTTGAATGGCAATTGTGTAGGCGTTTTCCGCGTAAGCAAGGTGCAGAGCAGACACTTCCGGTGGTAGGAACGACACCAGCAGAAGTGCAGGGGAGCACAACGAGTCTCCAGGCCTAGAACCGTCAAGTTCCTGCATGTCTGCAACAGAGGTAAAAATTAAAGTGAGCAAATTGAATCTTGAAATTTGCTTTAATTAATGTACATGTTAAGAAAAGAAAATAGAAAGGGGAAAAAAAGGAGAAGGAACAGAATATATTTGGGGATAGGGAGTAAAAAAAGAAAAATCAGTAAGTGTTAAAATGCATTGTTAGCAATTTTTTTCCCTTTGTTCTAACTTCCCTGATTAGAATTTCAGGTAAAGACATGTCAGTCCACTCAATTACCTGTTAAGAATGTAAAGTTTCTGTAACTCTTTATTAACACAGAACTAATTTTCTAATGAAATTCTATCAATTCCTCTCTCAAATAGTCTTAAAAGTAATCAGCTTGGCCACCATGGTGATGCAAACCTGTAATCCTGGCACTGGAGAGGCCGAGGCAGGAGGACCACCACAAGTTTGAGGCCAACCTGGGTTACATAGGGAGACTCTGTCTCAAAACCAAAACAAAACAAAACAAAAATTATCAGCTTAACTTCCACAATAATTGTCATAGTTAGGGACTTTGTCAGGGCCACTGTAACAGCAGTCTAGTCTTCCTAATATGTGCCTCTCCACATTCCAAGTTGTTCTCCACATGGCTGCCATTTTTATCTTTCTAAAACTGCCATTTTCCTCTTTCTAAAATTTCCATTTTCCATACCTACTTATTTCTATGATTCTTTATTGCTTGTGGTTAAGGCCTTTCATATTTCATTAATAGTCACTATCCCCAGTGTTGTCTCAGGAGTTGTACGACACAGTTGTTTGAGCACAGGGCAGATGAGCTGCATTCAATGTGTGACTTCACTGGGGCTAGTATTTCCGGCATGTCTAGGAAGCTGCACATGGCTGTTTAGATCCAGTCCCTCGTGCTGGGTTGGTGTCTATGTCCTAGCTGTAGAACAATTCAGTATCTTGCCAGGTACAGAGTTCTTTATTTGCCTATTTCCTTATATTCTCTAAACTTCAGTTCTCCATCTACAATATGAAGAGAACTGGAGTGTCAACCTTACAAAGATTTTATAAATGGAAATGAGATTATGCTATAAAGAGTTTGGCACTCTGTGTTTCTAGTAAATGTGGGCTCTGCATTATAACCTCCCATTCCCGTGTCATTTCCCACATTACCTTACCAGAAATTCCTCCAAACCTTTGCTTGTTTGTTCCGCTTGAAATTCTATCCCCATCAATTCGTTCTTCCAATATTGCATTCTTTAGGAAGACATTGTGACCACATCGATGACCTAATGTACGGCGGACTTAATCACTTCTGTGGGCTCCCTCTGCACACACCTCTATGATACCGTGCTTTGTACTGAGTCATAAGTCATTGTTTATATATCTGCCATCTTTACTAAGCTACAGGCTTCTCAGGAATGAGTTGTGCCTTATTTATTCTCAAATACCTTTTGCTTACATTTGTGATTGGCAAGTAGAGAGTGCTGAACAAATGCAGTGAGTGTTCTGTGGATTTTTATTGAGTATGAATTCAAAATTGGGGTCAGTGGTGGAGCCAGTTCTAGAGTCTCCCTGAAATGACAGCCAAAGTGATCAGGTGTGAACAAGGAAGGCATTAAGAGTGTAATAGTTTCTGTTTTATAGCAGCTGGAACTACGGCTGAGGGTGGAGGCAGCATTCCAGAAGAACTTTGCTTTGCCTCACTTTGACACAGAGGGTGGAGAGAAAGGGGTGTGTGTGTGTGTGTGTGTGTGTGTGCGCGCGCGTATGCGTGCGTGTGTGTGTTCATCTCTGTCATATATATAGATTTAACTTAAAATTATAAATTGACAGAAAATTGTGATTAATCAAAGATTTGTCTATTAATTCAATGATGAAGATAAGATGGTCACTGAAAAAAAAGTTCAGACTAAAAGTAGATAAAAAGGATGAGAAACAGAAGAAGTATACGTAGCAACACTGTAGATTTTAATATAACCGTGTTAATAAATATATTAAATTGAAACAATCTAAAGACAAGAAACAACCTAAAAACTAGAAATCCACTTTAAATGTAAAGGCACTAAGCAGATAGATAAAAGAAAATATGCTACATATACACAGTGAAATGTTATTTTTCCATAAAGAACAGACAAACAGGTAAACAAATGAAGAAAACAACCCACAGTAAGTGCCATGAAGAAGCCAGCAGGCTGCTGTGACAAGGAGCAAGTGGACTGGGGGTGCTCCTACTCTTGAAAAGAGACCTAACTTGGCTACCGGGGTGGTCTTATTATTGTGGTCAACTTGAGCCAGAACACCCAGCTGGACTGAGTTGTGTGGTTCTGGGCACAGAGATCCACCTGAGGATTGTTCTCACTGCAACATAAAGGAGAGTGGGAGCAGAAGATAGTTGTGGGCTGTTTCCCAGGAGGATCTCTGCTGCGGCTGGTTCTCCTGAAAGAACTCAGGTATTCTCATCAATGAAGAAGCTCTGGGCCTCGCTGTCTTCAAGGCTGGCTGCTGTTGCTTGGGGGGAGCTCTGGTCATCATCTCTGCTGCAAGAATCATATCCTGGTTCCAGTAAAGATTTCTTCAACCATTATCTGCAGACACAGATGTACATGGGACAGTGCTGTGGGCTCCCAGCCCTTGATTGGATCTCTTGGGTCTCCAGTGCGTAGATAGACATTCAGCACCTCCTGCATTTGGCTTGTGGGTGAATATTGTAACTTATAAACGTCCTGTATTAAACCTGCTTTCCTACACACCACTGACTCCAGAAAAGCTAACTAAGACAAGAAGGTAAAAGAGGGGATGAATATGATTAAAGCATAATGCATGTATGCATGAAAATGCACTGGAAAATCCATTAATGTTTACAGTTGATATATGTTAATATTTAATATGTGCTTAAAAAAGTAAAATGTGTACTGTGTTTTTTGAGCTACATCAATACATTGGCAAATAAATAAGGGTAAGAGTACATGACTGTAAAAAGCTATAGTCTCAAACATGCATCAAAAGTATCCTGGACTGCTTATGTTAATATCAGGACTGATAGTATTCAGAACAAAGACTATTACTAGAGATAAAGATGATCTGTACATAACCATAAAGCAGTCAATTAAGTAAGAAAACAGTCTTATTTGTTTATGAAAATAGCCATAGATCCTAAAAACCTATGAACCAAAAATTTCAAACAAGAAAGCAGAAGCATACAAACAAACAATTATAGTTACAGACTTCAAAACAATTTTCTCACTGATTGATAGAACAAGCAGACAGAAATTCAGAAAGGACACAGAAAACTTGATGTAGTAGCCCTCCTCTGTCTTAGATTTTGTGTTCCAAGACCCCCAGGATATGCCTGAAGAACCAAGCCTTTATTAACATATTTTTAATGTGTACATAACTCTGATAAAGTTTTTTGATTCTTTGAGACAGGGTCTTGCTATGTAATTCATGCTGGTCACTATGCTTAGTATGCATCTCCCTATGTAGCCCAGGCTGGCCTCAAACTCAAGGTGATCCTCCTGCCTCAGCCTCCAGAGTGCTGGGATTACAAAGCATGTGCCACCATGCCTGGCTAGCTATGATAAAGTTTAATTTATAAATTAGGCGTAACAGGAGAGTCACAACAATAATAATAAAATAGAGTACTTAGAACACTATATGACAATATTGTGGTAGTGTAATGCCTCTGCATATGATACCCTTTTCTTTCTTAGGTCAGGAGCTCTCATCTTTTCACTTACAGGAAGTGCTTTGTGGCTTTGCTTTGTCATTCCTGAGGTGCCAGCACCATCACTCTTGCACTTTGGGGGCATTCGTTAATACAATAAGAGTCACTTGAAAGCAAGCTCTGGGGTATGGTGACAGTTGATCTGGTAACACAGACAGCTAATAAGTGGTTAAAAAGTGGCCAATATGCTTACTGTGGGTGCGCTACACAGCAGAATGACTCATGTTGGACCAAGATCGAGCAGAACAATGTGGGAGTTCTTCGTGCTACTTAGAACGGCACACAATTTAAAACTTATGAATCGTTGATTCCTGGAAAGATTCATGTAGTATTTTTAGACTGCACTTGACTGCAGGTACTTGAAATTATGGGAAATAGATGTGGGGGTGGCTCCACAGTTAACCAAATTACCTAAGTCTTTAAACAAACTCAAACAAATAAAACAAAACTGAAATAATAAAAAGAATTTTTTCTGTAATGGAATTAAGCTAAAAATAAACTAAACTTATTTCAAATATTTGGAAATTAAATTTAATTGCTCCAGCTATTTGGAAATTCAATTTAATTTCTCCAAATATTTGGAAATTCAATTTAAAAGTCTAAAATAAGGCTGGCTTAAGGAAGGTGTCCCAAGAGACAATAAAACATATTTTAAATTGAGTAAAAAATATGCCTTATAAAAATTTGTGGGAGACAGTCAAAGCAGCCCATAGAGATAAACTTTTGTATTAGAAAAAAGCAATGACCTTACCATGTATCTTATGAAATTAGAAAAAAAGAGACAATTGAATTCAAAATAACTGAAATAAATAATATAATAAAGAGGAAGAGGATAAATTAAATTGAGAAGAGGAATAATATGTAAAATCAAAGAAAGCAGAATCTGACTCTGAAGAAAATAATAAAATGATAAACATCTAGACGAATTTATCAGAGATAGAGAAAGTGAGTGAGTAAAGAGAGAAATTGAAGATGACAATAGCATGACAGAAGAGAAAATGTTACATGCACCATAGATGTTAAAAGAATCATAAGAAATAATATGAATAGCATTGTGTCCATAGATCTACAGACAGATGAAATGGAAAGATTCCTTGAAATACAATCTTATGAAAATCATTCAAAAAGAAACAGATTATTTGGCTAATTCTGTATCTCTTGAAGAATTATAGTTAAAAATTTTTAAACAAAGAAAACCCCAGGATAAGATAGTTTCAATAATAATTAACCTAAACATTTAGGGAACATTTAACAACAGAGCTTTGGAAAACTCAAGATGATTATAGAAGAGGGAATAGAGTGTCTGAGCAATTGTTTTAAGAGTTTCATTGAACTGTAATTCATGTATCATAAGATCTAACCATTTAAAGGATATAGTTCAATGTTTTACTATATTCACAGAGATACAAAACAATCTATTTTAGAAATTTTCATCACTCTGTAAAGAAACCATGCCCCTTAGCAGTTACTATGGTAGCTCCCCCAATTCCCTTGCCTCTAACCTCAGCAAATACTAATCTACTTTCTATCTCTACAGATTTGCCTGTTGTAGACATTTCATATAAAATGAATCCTACAAAACATGGTTTTTGTGTCCAATCTCTTTCACCTATATTGTTTTCAAGGTTCTTCTGTGTTGCAGTATATATTAGAACTTCGTTTCTTTTTGTTGTTGAATAATATTCCAAAGTGTGGCTATACTGTATTTTACTTACTCATTTATCAGTTGATGGCCATTTGAGTTGTTTCCATTATTTAGATATTATTGAAAACACTGTTAAGAACATCCTTTTATGAGTGTATATATGAACGTATGTTTTCAATTTTTATCAACGTACATGTAGGAGTGGAATTGTTGGCTCATATGGTAACTCATTTTAATCTTATAAGTACTGCCAAACTTCTAACACAGCTGCGCCATTTTGCACTCCTGCTAGCAATGTATGAGGGTTCTCGTTTTTCTACATTGTAACCTACACTTTTTATTATGTCTTTTTAAATTCTAGCCTTCTTGATTGGTATGAAGCAGTGTATAATTTTGATTCTGATTTGCCTTTTGTTATTGGCTAGTGATACTAGGCACATTTCTTTTCATTTGTTGGCCCAATTTTTTTTTTCTGAAGCCAACATTATGCTGATACCAACATCAGAAAAAGAAATGACATGACAGGAAAATTAAAAAAAATCCTTCAGAAACATAAAAGTAAGGATCTCAAAGAAAGTATTAGTAAGTCAACTAACTAGGGTTTATATCTGAAATGCAAGACTCATTCAACATTTGAAAATCAATAAATGTCAGATGAAAGGAAAAATTGAAATTCTTAATATTTATAAAAACATTTGACAAAATTCAAATTCATTCTCTCTCCATTTATACTTATATTTATGTTTATATTTAACCTGTAATAGTAAGTACACATGTACAGAGTCCACCAAAAAAGTATATATCGGGAAAATAACTTGCATAAATATTTCAGTATTTACATTTCTTATTTCTCTTGTCCCTCTGTTCCTTGGAAACAAAGCTTTTGTAAATAAGGAGGGAGGAGAGGGTGAAGGGAGGGAAGGGGAATGGGAAAAAAAGAAGCAACAAGATATATCATGTACAGGTACAAATCCCCT